>CAUYPK010083179.1:0-14257 GCA_963574355.1 Loris lydekkerianus
ATTGATATGATCATGGGGCATCATATACTAGCTTCATAAACCATTTGACACATTTTCATCCCAATATTCAACATAGCCTTCCTGGCATTTTCCCAGTCACCGTGGCATGACATTTGCATTTCACATTTGCTGAGTTTCACCCTTGCCCTTGTGAGATGCCCCGTAGGTGTCACACCTGGCTGTTTTTAGAGATGGAGTCTCACTCTTGCTCGGGCTGGCCTTGAACTCCTGAGCTCAGGTAATCCACCTTGGCCTCTAGGAGTGCTGGGAACAGCCTGAGCCACCGTGCCGGCCTTCTCTTGCAGTTTTAGATGTGATTTGGATCAGACATGGGGAGCAGCCTCTCTGTACACACCTCCTAACTTCCAGGAACAACAGGAGATGTACCATTTACCCTGTGCACTCTTACCCTTTCCAGCAACAGAGATCCACAATCAGAAACCCACTGTCTTCGTAGGTGTTGATGTGATGGAAGAGGTTGAAGGGAGACGCCCGGTACTTATTATTGATGTACTTCCTTCTTTTTTTGTCAGCAATATGAAGCCAAACCTTGAAAAGTAAGATACTTTGATGCCTTTGAGATGGAAAAAAGTGTCCATTATGAATCTCATTTTCTTTCAGAGTCACAACTTGACAAATAAATTAAGACTTACGCCCATCCTTTCATTGGACTCGAAACAATCCATGTAGTTGGCTCCCCAAAGACTCCAGGAGGAAAGGAACTTGAACAGGTTGATTTTGACTGGTGTCTCCACGAAAACGATGTAGTTGGGGGTCAGGCCAAAACTGTTTAGGAACACAAATGTGCTTATGAATGGAAGGGGCTGATGCTCTAGCGGCAAAGAAGTCTGCATCTGGGAGGTGAGCCTGGCTGCATGAATCCACAGTGCCCACGTGAAGTTAATTATGCTTAAATTTAGTTGTGATCAGGATGGGTATCAAAGGTAGGCAAAGCAAATCTTTAAACCTGAGTTTTCCTGCAGATTTTCAGCAGGCCTTC
The DNA here is from genome assembly GCA_963574355.1 of Loris lydekkerianus. Taxonomy (NCBI): domain Eukaryota; kingdom Metazoa; phylum Chordata; class Mammalia; order Primates; family Lorisidae; genus Loris; species Loris lydekkerianus. Next base: position 1,001 of record CAUYPK010083179.1, read on the forward strand.
ACATTACCTGTGGACGTAGGATGGCTTGAACCGGTCACTGCAGGGAAACTGGACAACAACCTCAGACTTGCTTATGGGATCTTCCTTGTCTGAAATAAAGTGGTTTCAAAAGGTGTCTGCACAGCCTCTTTTTTGTTTTGAACACAAAGCATTTAGAACAGCTTCTACAAACAAAGAAGTACATGTTCAGATCCTGATTTTTCTTTTTCAGAGTTTATTTTCATTTTCTCCGTCATTGGCGTTGCTTAGTGAAACTTTATGTGAAGTGGCAATCACCCAGGACAACCAAATAGCTGCAGATTTGGAGAAGTGTGCTCAGGTAGGGGAGTCACATCTCACAGAGAATGGAGGTGGGTTTTAAGTCCTGATAATAAGGCAAAACTTTAGTATGGCCTAAATGCCTTTTGCAATATCTTAGGATGCCCCAAATGTATAGCATAGGTGTTTTTTTTTTTTTTTTTCATAACCCTGTACAGTAATCCACATTACATTCTAATTTATTTGCTAAATGGTCTTCAGAACTTAATGTACATCTGAATCACGTAACGGGCTTCTTAAAATGCTGATTCCAGGCTGCACTCCCAGATTCCTTTATTTAGTCTGCTTGAAATTGGGCTCAAGAGTTGTATTTCTAACAGTTTTTCAGGAGATTCTGTTCATTCAGGAACTGCACTTTGAGAACTGTAGTAATTCTACAGAAAAGTCCATATAAAGTTACATAGTTCTATCATCAAGATGTTTATCCATGAACTGACAATGAAAGGAAGGTGAATAGAGAATTCTAGAGTCCTCTCTCCTCTTCTTTAATTATTTTTCTATGGTTTTAATGAGTTAATCGATTTGATTATTTTAGGAATTAAACACAAAATACTTAGTAACTCTTCTATGTATGGACACATGCTGTGATGAACAGACACATGTTTATTTAATTTGATTTTGCCTGGCACGTGAATAAGTGCTCAATAAGTGTTTGCTAGATTTGAATCTAAGTTACACGGGATCAAATCCATATATAGATAACATTTCAAAACATTATACAACAGATCTTGGACACTTGTTTTCTGTGCCTCCCTCCCTACCTCCCTCCCTTTCTTCTTTCCTTCTTTCCTTCCTTCCTTCCTTCCTTCCTTCCTTCCTTCCTTCCTTCCTTCCTTCCTTCTTTCCTCTGCTCCTCCCTCCCTTCTTTCTTCCTTTTTTTGACAAGAGTCACACTCTGTTGCGCTGGGTAGAGAGCCATGGAGTCATAGCTCACAGCAACTTCAAACTCCTGGGCTCAAGCAATCCTTTTGCATCAGCCTGCCGAGTAGCTGGGACTACAAACAGGTGCCACCATGCCAGGCGGGTTTTTTTCTATTTTTAGCAGAGGCAGGTCTTGCTCTAGCTCAGGCAGGTCTTGAAGTCCTGAGCCTCCCAGAATGGTAGGATTATAGGCAGGAGCCACCGCGCATGCCTGCTTTCTGTATTTTCAAGTTGTCATCTCCTGCTGTGGTGCCCTTGGGCAGTAGTCCTCTGGTAGGGCAGGAGTAAAGACAATTGTTCTAAAGTCTGCAAGTAATTTAACTCTGCACGTAATGCTATCTTGATATTCTGATACAGCATCATGTATTTCTAGTAACTCTCTCACAATATAGAGGGAAGATCTGCAAACTTACCCGCCTGTAGTGGAGGGATCTTTACAATATTGTAGGCAATCGAAAAATTTTTCCCAAAGCAATTACCCATGTTGTAAACAGTTCCATCGCTTTCGATGTGGGGGTGAGCAGTGGCTCCATTGATAGAGACGTAGTGGCAAAGATCGACCTACAGAAGGAAAGTGAACGTCCCTGTCCCAGTCGGGAGACAAAGAAGAGCCCTCGCACCTTTGCCCACAGGTCCCCTGCTGCTGCCGGCACTCTCACCCTAACCGCACTTGGTCTTTCTCTCCGTCTCTCTGGATCCTGCAGGCTTTCACCCTCAGCTCTCACCTGTAGTGCAGAGTTCTCCTGGGACGCCCATGCGGACGCCCGTATGTCTACAGCTGTGACCCTGCTCTTCACTTGATGTACACCGTAAGTTTCCTTTCTGTATGTGCTGGTGGACCTCACACAGGATTAACCTGAAACCCGTGACTGCTTCATACTTCTCTCATTGTATTTGATTGAACTATATAAAATTGCTGCTATTTAATAATTCTCAGTTTACAAAAATGACAATTTCATATGGTGCAACCGAGATACCAGAGCCAGGCCTGCAGGTAGTACTGTGTGAGTTCGTCACTGAGACTGACCTCATATTCATCCAGCACGGAAAGTCTTAACCTAAATAGACTTCAGGAGAACCGTGATTCTCTTGGAATTAAATGTAAACACTTCTGAGGTGAGGGTTCAGACCTTTAATTCAATCTGGAGTCTCATCAGAAATTCATACCCACAAATCTAGCATAAACCTCTCAGTGTACAGGAGAAACTGCGTTCCCAGAGAGGCCAAGTGTCCTGTTCAAGAACACAGAGGCAGGTGCTGGCAAATCAACACCAGATTTCTGCTTGGAACCTATGCAATTATTGGATGAATAACGAATGGAGATTATATTTAAGCAGCCAACATTCTTTTTATTTAATAAGAATATTTCGAAAGCATAGGTGTTTTTAGAACCATTACTTAAATGATAGGCAACACATTCATTTCTTCATTCATTTGTTCATTCAGCAGGCAGCCTGAGCTGCTGGTGTGTGACAGATGCTGGGCCAGGCCTAGGAAATGAGAAGGTTCTTGCTTTTAAGAACTTCCGTTTGGACCTGTACTGTTCAAAATAGTAGGCACTAGGTCACATTCAGTTCTCAGTCATGTCAGTCATATTTCAAGTTCTCTATAGCACTAGAACAGAGCAGTGGAGAATCTACCATCTCTGTGGAAAGTTCTGCTGGGCAGTTCCACATTAGACTAATGAGCTGCATGAAGCCAGGTGAACACAAAACAGTATCTGCAGAGAAAGGCCGCAGGGCCCAGACTGCCTTTCCCTAACTCGGGAGAGGTGGGTGGAAGTTGGCCAGGTGGTGGGAGGACACTGTGTCAGGGGCTGAGAGTCCTAACGTTAGGACACAGAGTTCTGTGACCTGCAGCCTGCTGTTGGGGGCGGTGGTGGGCGGGCTGAGGGGGTGTGAGGACTGCCCAGCCACAAACGCCTTCGTGGGGCTCCCTAGAAGCAGAGCATGTTTGTATTTGTAATGTAGAAGATTTGTGTCTCCCATACTAAGGAAACAGTATTTAAGGGAGTCAGGCTGGAGGCTGAGGCCGTTTCAGTCAGAGCAAGCAAAAGAAAATCTCAAATTTTGGGCGGTGCCTATGGCTCAAAGGAGTAGGGCGCCAGCCCCATATGCCGGAGGTGGCGGGTTCAAGCCCAGCCCTGGCCAAAAACAGCCAAAAAAAAAAAAAAAAAAGAAAGAAAAAAAAAGAAAATCTCAAATTTCTAAAACTACATTTTTTTTTTCTGTGAAGCCAGGGTATCTATCATACTAGTTCCAATGGAATGTGACCTCTAAGAAGGTCTATATTGGGGTCAAACTCCAGCTTCTACATTTTTAATTAGAGACCCTGCAACTGCAATACAGTGTCCCCCGCAGAGTCCAGGGAATGGTTTCAGACGACAGCCCCTGTCCTTCTCTACATGATCGACATGCACCCTACACGGGCAACACACACGTCACAAACCACAAAGAGCTGGGGAAAGTGTGTGTAAGACTTAGTGATTGTCTGAGCAGGCAGACAGAGCAGCCTGCCCCCCTGACACCCACCATGGACGCAGACCTTCTTCCTGTGACTATACATGGAACCGTGAATAGCGTGGTTTTTAATATCAACAGCTGTAATGTGCTGAGCACCCAGTATGAATGACGTCCATGCTGGCCTGAAAAAGCATGAATGTCTTACCCACGACCCACTCCTTGCATCTAGCACACATTCTGGAACTTGGAAAGCCCTCAGTAAGAATTTGTGTCACGCATGAATATGTTGGGCATTTTCCATGGTTTTCTTTGAATGGATATACATGTTCAAAACTTCACAGATGAAGAAACCAGGTTTGCTCTATGTCACATGGCTAGTAGTCTGTGAAAAATCAGGGGTTCGCTGGCTCTCCTGTTCTCTCCACCAGATTACACCGTTCACGTTCATTTGGTCCTGAGCTCCAATTTCTAAGTTCCTGAGTGGCGTCTCCCGAGCACTGCGTCTCACCTGCTTAATCGTCTCCAGGGTCTCCGGGTTAATCCTTGTGATGAAGTTGGTCTCTGTGCAGGCGTAGTAATCTTCCCCCACTGGGTAGATGTTAACAAGGGCATTGTCAGTAACCTCCACTCCTCGGAAGTAAGAAAAAAACCTGCAGAAGGGACTAAGTGTTTCAGTCCAGCAACTTTCAAGTCACGAGTGAAAAAGGGACTAATGCAAAACATCTAGAGGAACATGCAGCTCGGTCTCACCCACCTGGAAAATATATTCCTGCAGGGATCCGGGAAGGCACAGGTGCCAAATTCTGTGATGACAATCCTTTTCTCAGTCATTGCCCGGACGTAGGCATCGGTGCGAATGAACCTGCAGTACGTTGAGACACAGGGGAGCGCCATGGGCAGGGGTGGTCACTCCGAGCCACATGGAACTTAGAACGGTCACTCTCTGTGGCCTTACCAAGTCAGAAGCACGAATTCCCAGTACCGGGAATAAAGAATATTGTCAGCTGACTTTCTTGGGGTGACCACAGGAAAAAGAGACAATGTTCCATGAGCATTAAATTTATATCTTTCTAAGCCTCAGAGACGAGGCGGCTGAGGTCCAGAGAAGCTAAGTGACTGGCATATCCCGCCAAGCTGATTAGAGCCCAGACCGGCCACGCTGGACACCATGAGCTTTCCACGTGGTACTCTGCAGGCCTGGGTAGTTCACACGGCCGTTCCCTGTGCCTGTAACTGCACTGACTGGGGAAATGCAGAACACGGCATGCTGAATTACATGCCTTCCCATCCCTCTCTGTTCCTCTTATGTTTTTTTCCATTTTAAAATTGATTTTGCTACTTTAAAAAGCAGGTGGTTTTGAATTTAATTTCCTGCCCAGGCAGGTCTGCTGAACTGGGTCCACAACTAAATGGCACATGGTGGGCAGGATTTCTTGAGTGGACAGCTAATTAAAATCTGATTTTGTGACTTGGCGCCTATAGCTCAGTGGTTAGGGTGCTGGCCACATACACAGAGGGTAACGGGTTTGAACCCGGCCCGGGGCCTGCTAAACAACAATGACAACTGCAACAAAAAATAGCCGGGCATTGTGGCAGGCGCCTATACTCCTAGCTACTTGGGAGGCTGAGGCAAGAGAATCACTAGAGCCCAAGAGTTTGAGGTTGCTGTGAGCTGTGACGCCATGGCAAGAGTTTGAGGTTGCTGTGAGCTGTGATGCCATGGCACTCTACCAAGGGTGACATAGTGAGACTCTATCTCAAAATAAATAAATAAAATAAAATCTGATTTTGTACTTTTACAAAGAGGACGAAGGGCCCAGGTCTATGGAAGGCATGTGAAGGCTTGGTCTGAGCTCTAGCCTGTGCTGTGGCAGCTGCAGTCTGAGCTCTAGCCTGTGCTGTGGCAGCTGTGTTTCTGGTGACACCATCTGTTTCCCATCTCTCCCGGCCCAGGTTAACCTGTTCACTTCTCCTTTTACTCTTCCTTTAAAAATGTCTGAAATCTATGGGGATCGACAAAGCCACTTACAGGACTGATTGTTAAAGCAGAGGCTGTGTATTCATTGTGGTGCTAAGGGGGCTTCCCCCTTCAGGGATGTTCGGGTCTTCAAGCATTTAGCAATAATATCTTGTTTCGAGAAGACTTCTCTTTCTGGTATCACTAGGAAAAACTTGGTCCTTCCCTACTTGGCAGCACCTCCCTCTCCTTCCTTGTGGCCTTTCTGATTCTAAAACATGGAAAGAAGTCAGCATAGCCAGTGGCTTGCTACTAATCCTAGTTGGCGCCGTAGCTGCCATTGTTGAGGGCTTCCCCTGTGCTGGGCGCTGTACTCTCCTGGAATCCATGATGAACCCATGAAGTAGATTCTATTGTTACGGATTATACAGAATGAGGTCACCCACCCAGACGTTCAAGTGTGTCTGTTGAATGCAGGACTTAAAGCCAGGCCTGGTGGACCCCAGAGCTCTAGTTCTTAGCTTGTCCTTTATCTCACGGTAGCATGCCCGGGGGTCTGTGCAGATGTCCTAAGCCAGGTGGATTCTGAGAAGCAAGTGAGTAGGAGGGTCCCCTCCTGGGTGCAGGGGGTTCAGAGGCTCTGGGAGGAGCTGAGCTGGGCCTCACTCCTGGACGGGGAGCTGGACCTCAGGCCCCTTTACCTTCTGTGGTACGTGACATGTCCTTCTTTGAAGTCGAACTTGTGCAGGAGAGCCTGCCCATCAAACAGGTGGTAAAATGGCTCGGATCCAACTTCAAAGAGCCCTGGCCCGCATCGTAGGAGGCTGCCGGCGAGCCACAGGGGGATCCTGCCTGCGGCGAAGGGAGAGAGGATGCTGCTTCTCCCCCTGCTCCTGGGCTGGGTCCTCTCTGGCAAGGTGGGCTTTGTCAGTAGCCCAATTGGGCAGCCTCTTCCTTATAAAGCTGGCAGAGATGTTCAGCCCAGCTCTCGTGTGGGACAGTGCTTAGAAAACATCTGCTGACTTGACTTCCCTTTCACCAGGAGACCACCTGGTGGCAAATATGGCAAAGCCCCAGAATGTGGATGAGGCTGGATGAGACGGAGAAAAAGCCTCTTGAGGGGGGTGGGATTCTGCAACTAATAGATTTCCCCAGGGCCAATCAGGTTTAAGAAGATTTTCTAATTTCCTGATATATTTTGGTAGAGTGAGGGGTAGAGAGATGGATTAGAAGCAGGGAAAAATATTTTAAAAAGATAAGTCTGTAGAATAAATTATTTAAATGAAACAACAGGAATACTGCTTTTTGAAGTGTAGAGCTATCCTCCCCCGAGGATGTGAGCCACTGGCTGGGAGAGGTCAGTCTGCTGTAGCACAAGTGCACGGGGTGGGGTGTCGGGGCTCAGTCTGGCTTGGGGTTTGCCACGTGCCACCTTTGCGCCTCAGTTTCCTCATCGGCAGAGCGAGGGTTACCCAAAGCAGTCAGTCGTTAAGGCCTCCAAATTTAACCGGTTAGGTTTGTGCCCTCCTGTCCTTTGAGAAGTGTGGTGTTGGCAGTGTTTGCCTGCTCTTTGCCAATGTTGGCTCTAAGCCAATGGGGTGTTTTCTGCAGCTACAGCAACTGTCATCTGTCACCGTGTGCTGCATGGTAGGCAAGTCATCCTATTGACAGTGCCTCGTTTCATCTTCAAACATCTGCATGAGGTAGATTTGGGTTTCTGGTATTTAAGGGAACTGAGGCCTAGAAAGTTAAATGCCGTACGGGATCCTCAGACGCTGAGACGGCTGAGCCCTGATTAGCACCTGCCTCTTCCTGGCTCCAGAACCAACACTCACCCACTCAGCCTCAGCTCTCATGGGACAGCACAAGGCCCACCTCCCTGTAATGGGGTGTTGACAGGTGCTTGTTATGGGGCCTCCATTTGTTCAGACATGGGGGGACAGTCATTTACATAATAGAACATTTACTCTGTGCCAGGCACTGATGACGGTGACCAGGAATAGTCCCCATGCTCAGGGAACCCCGGTTAAGTGGCCCTTTTCTACAGTAGAGAAATGAGGTGAAGGCTGGTGAGAGGAAGCCACCCGATCCCCTCCCTGAACCCCACAGAGGGACAGGAGCTGAGAGCTGCCAGGAGACAAGAAGAGAGAGAGGACGGGCCTGGCAGAGTGGAGGCGGCTTCGAGAAGGCCAGACCAACCTGTGACATGAGCTGTCAGTGGTGAGGACAGCTCCTCCACGGTTTCGAACAGTTTCTTGTAACCAGCAGCAGGGTGCTCGACTCTGAAATGGCACAGGACAGGGAAGAACTTGTGTGTTCAGAGGTGGCAGGGACGGAGGCTCCAGGAGACCAGGCCTCTTGGAGCCATGTGGGCTCAGCACCACTGGCCCACCCAGGGTAGGGGGGCCCACATCTGGGGGCTCACCACTGAGGGCCCACCTCATCTGGGGGCTCTCTGCCAGCCCACCCGGTCTGGGCGGCTCCCTACTGAGGGCCCACCTCATCTGGGGGCCCTGGCAGCACTTCTCCCAGGCCAGGGGAAATGACCTCTTTTAATGCCAGTGGTCTCAGTGGACTGATACCATTGCCGCAGTTTTCCTAATTTCTGACGACAAATCAGCTGCTCCCGCTGCGGTCCCCTGGCTTCCTGAACTCTGGTCCTGGATAGCTCCTCTCCTCGCGTTCCCCCCTTGGCTCTCTCAGCTCCCTGCTCTTGGATTTCTTTTGCCTGGTGAAGTGGCTCAGTTCCCTGGTGTGGGGACCGTTTTGGGGTTCGTCAGGTGCCTCACCCTGCGCTACTCACTGTACTGTGTACCTCCCTTCCCAGGAGCCAGGGCACTTTCCCCAGGTGGTCAGACCCGGACACTCAGCTTCTCTGCCGCTGGTTCCTCACCGGGCTTCGGCTCTAGGTCATAACGTCTGAGAGTGGGATCTCTGACCAGACTCCAAATCACAATAATTACCTTTTTTAAAGACCTGAACCGTGTGCTACACACTGAAACGAACTTTGCTGGGTATTAGATCATTTAAATCTCACAAGAGCACAATGGGGTAAGTTCGATTGTGATCGCCGTCCTAAACCCAGACTTAAAGAAGTTAGGCCACCTGCCCACGTCAGCTGGGAAAGACCAGGCAAGGGCTGGAGCCCAAGTCCGCCTCAGAGCTCTTGGTCCTGACTCTTCCCCAGCCGCAGTCTCAGTCACACAAACCCCACCATCATTTAGGCCTCAAGTCCAGACATTTGCTTCAGTACATAAACAGGGAAAAATTCCCCCACAAAATCTCAGAATCTTCCCTACCCAAGTCATCACTCCTCTCCATAGGAGCCCCCATTCACATGAACCCAGTAAGGCATTATTTTTGTCTCCCACAGACACTTACTGCATAGACATTTTCTTTCGTGAAGGATGGAGAGTTCTGGCACCAACTGCAGAGTGAAGAGGCACGTCCTGGGCCAGGGGCCTTTATGTGCCTTCTAAATCCCCCCAGAGGGAGGTGGCTTCGGGGGCCCTTCCCCAGCCCTTCAGCTGTGAGAGGGGAACAGAAGTGGCTTTCACTGCCCACATCCTCCCGATGCCTGCGCGTTCCTGGGACTTGCTGTTCCTGTAACAGTTTTTGGGCTGTTTGCCAGAGAACTCAATCCTTCCCGAGGAGAATCTGAAGCAGATTAGAAAGCAAGGAGCCGTGTGGGAGAGACCAGTGTCAGGCCCCAGCTGATTCCAGACCCCATCCCCCTCCAGGAGCCTGGCACCGCTGCCCACACAGCCTCTCCCTCCTCCACCACTGCGGGGCAGCTTCCTCCTCACCCTTGGTTACTTACTGATTCTTTTCCTCATTTACTTATTCCAAAAAATATCTATGACATCCCCTTCAAAACCAGACAAAGATGGTTATGGCCCTGCCTTCACAGTTCATATCACTCTGCAAGAGTAATAGGAAATTTACAAATTATTCAGTAAAATGTAATCATGGCTGTGGTCCTTGTCACTAATGCTGGCACTCTCTGTGCTCATCTTCCTGTCCACTGGTACGTGTCCAGCGCTCAGAGAGCTGAAACACTAATTTGTCGTATTTTCGTTCAAACCCTAGTTGCTTGCCAGCAACAGGCATGGTCTGGCCCAAAGGAGTCCCTGGAAAACAGACTAGATATTTACTATAATAGCCAATGACTTCAACGTTTTTTTGAGAAACTCATTAACAATTTTAAATTGAATAAATGTTTAAAAATAATTTTTTATTTAAAAAATGTATTATTAATATTCATTATTATTATTTTCTGAGACAGAGTCTCACTTTATTGCCCCAGGTAGAGTGCTGTGGTGTCATAGCTCACAGCATCCTCAAACCCTTGGGCTCAAGTGATCTTGCCTTGGCCTTCTGAGTAGCTGGGACTACAGCTACTAATATCTTGCTCTAGCTTAGGCTGGTCTGGAACTCTTGAGCTCAGGCCATCCGCCTACCTTGGCCTCCCAGAGTGCTAGGATTATAGCCGTGAGCCCCTGCACCTGGCCTTAAAATGTATTATTGATACTTAATAAGTGGTTTTGATTGCTTACCTTAAAGTTCTTCTTCAACAAAACTGTTGAACAGCTAATTGGACCATTCTCCAAGATAGACAACAGGCATTTACTGTCCCCGCAGTGAGGGCACAGGCGTGGGGGCGGGGTGGGGGGGTCCGTTCGTCAGAAGCAGAGATGGACATTTTAGTGACAGGAAATAGAGCCCAGCACCAGTGGTGTCTTTGCCCACCCAAGGGAGTCAGAACAATTCTCCACTGGAGCCTGAAACATTAGTACAGCCCTCAAACTCCATCCTTTAGCCATCTCAGAGATTCTTTTAGCTACCTAATATGCAAAATAGTTATGTTCTGCTTTAATTAGCAAGAGTAGGTTTCATTGTTTGTGACCAAGAGTCGTATCTCTATAAAGTGATGGTAGTATAGGACCCTGGAGCGTCAGCCAGAAAGAACACCTCTGCTATTAGAAAGACCTGGACAGAAGGGAAAGTATCTAAGCCAAGATGGGAAGAATGTGGAGTCAAAGTTGGCCAGCCAAAGGGCTGGTAGAAGAGAGCTTGGGCACAGCCTGCAGAATTTAGAAAAGCCTAGAGGTGAACGTAATGTGGGGAAATAGCAAGAGATAACACTGGACGAGAGAGAACCAGAGGCCAGATCTTACATCCACCACGGAAGAAGATCTGAACACACAGCATGAGAATGGGGTATGACTGCCTCTTGCTGGTGGGTTCTACCCCTCATGTAGGGAAGCCTCCTTGCTTTCTGCACCCTTATATGAGTAATAATCATTAAAATTGCTTGTAGTCACTGGCTTGGGTATGATAGTCTTTTTTTTTTTTTTTTTTTTTTTTTTTTTTAGGTTTTGGGTGAGGCCAGGTTTTAACCTGCCACCCCCAGTATATGGGGCTGGCACCCTACTCCTTGAGCCACAGGCACCACCCTTTTCTCTTTCTTTCTTTCTTTCTTTCTTTCTTTCTTTCTTTCTTTCTTTCTTTCTTTCTTTCTTTCTTTCTTTTATGAGACAGAGTCTTACTTTATCACCCTTGGTAGAGTGCTGTGGCAGCATAGCTTATAGCAACCTCAAACTCTTGGGCTCAAGGGATCCTCCTGCCTTAGCCTCCCCAGTAGCTGGGACTATAGGTGCCTGCCACAACACCTGGCTAGTTTTTAGAGACAGGGTCTTGCTTTTGCTCAGGCTGGTCTTGAACTCCTGAGCTTAAGCAATCTACCTGCCTCAGCGTTTCAGAGTGCTGGGATTACAGGCCTGAGCCACCACACCTGGCCTGGTATGACATGGTTTAACATCTGATACCTTACGACAATATTTAGGCACCATTGTGCTCAGGACATCAGTAAAACTCAAAACTTGTTGAACCAAGATGGCAGAGGCCACTGGAAGAACAGCCTTAATGGATGGAGCAGCAAGAGTGAAAATGTTGTTTATAAACAAGGAATTTGAAATATTTTACTTAAAATCTTGATTATCCTCTGATTTTATTTAATCGGCTCTTGATTCACACACACCAAGAAAAGCACAAAAGAGGATTCCAGGTCAGCCCTGTTGGATTACAGTGGCTCAGCTATTGAAGGCGGTGGTCTTGCTTGTAAGCTCTCAGATCCTGCTAACTGGGGCAAATACAAACAGAAAGGGAGGTTGAACAGACATTCCTTGCCCCACTGTTTGGGCCAGAGAATGGCTTATTAGATAAAAGTGTAGATGAAAACCACTTACTCTCTTACCGTAGGTATCAGACCAAGAGCTGTGCCAACAGCGTGAGGAATCTGGTGGTGCTGACCCAGTTTTTGGAATTAGTAGATTGCTGGTAGATCCTTCTCCTACCAGGAGAAAATTGTTAATATAGTTGACTGAATATTCACACTTACCTCTATTCCTCATCTTAGCAGAGTCACCTATTATCTACTTTTGTGTTTGTTTTCTCACTTAGAGAGTCCTTTGGGAGCAGTGCCCTTATTTAATTTGTCACTGTATTACTTAATAAGTAGTTAGTAAATATTTTAGGCCGCTGTATGCGGTGGTGTTTTTTTAAGAGGTAAATTTTATTTTTGGAGATTGATCTTATATCTTCAATATTTCTAAACTCATTTATTAGCTTTGGTAAATAGGTTCCTATCATATTTTTTCATAGGTAATCATGCTGTCTACAAACAAAGACAGTTTTGCTTTTCCCTCTCCTGTCTGGGTGTGTTTTATTCTTTGTGTTTTCTTGTCTTATTGCACTGGCTAGAACTCCAGTACAACATTGACTAGAAGTCGTAAGAGAGAACATCTTTGTCTTTTTCCCAAGCAGCATTGAATCTTTTACTGTTCAGTAAGATGTCGGCTGTAGGTTTTTCATAGATGCCCTTTATCAGGCTGAGGAAATCTCCTACTGGTTGAGGGTTATAAATCAGGAATAAATGTTAGATTATCTCAAATGGATAATCTTCTATATCCTTTAAGATAATCATGTGGGTATTCTTTAGTTTGTTAAAATGGTGAATTGAATTGATCTGGAATATTAAACCAGATTTGCATTTCTGAGATAAACCAGAAATATGTATTATCATTTTAACAACTTTTGGTTCTATCTACCAAATTTTTAAGAGTTTTTTGCTTCTGTTTCTTCTATTTATATATTTATGGTCTATAGTTTTTTATTGCAATGCTTCTGTCTGGTATTAATGTCAAGGTAATGCTGGCTTCAAAGAATGACTTAGAAACTATCTTCTCTAAATTTTTCTGGAGGAGTTTGTGTAGAATTACTATTATGTCTTCCTTGAATGTTTGACAGAAATAACAGGTGAAGTCAGTTTGGCTTGCAGGTTTTTTTTTTTTTTTTTTTTTTTTTAATGAAAAGTTTTTAACTGTAATTTCTATTTCTTTAAAGGACTGTGTATGTTGTATATTTCTTTAAGATTTGATAATTTTTTTCTTTCAAATGATCCAGGGGTGGCGAACAAGTTCAACTACGCGCTCGGAGATCGCTCCTCAGAGGTCCCTCCTCAGAAGCAGCATAACAAAATCCAAACTTGGCAAAGAGCCACAGTATACAAAATAATGATAAGAGGCAAAGAGCCGAAAT
>CAUYPK010083189.1:0-26341 GCA_963574355.1 Loris lydekkerianus
GCTGACCACCATACAGTAACCATGATCTTTTTTTGGTGGGGTTTCGCCTTTGGGAAGTGCCTCGGTGGCTCATCAGTGTCCAACCACTATCCTGAATGTTTCCTATTATCGTAGAGAATCCACTCTTCATCACACGTGACGATCCGATCCAAAAAAGGATCGTTTTGGTTGCACAAAAGCAATGAAGAACAAACCTCGAAACGTGACAATTTCTGCCGATCGTTTAAATCGTGGGGCACCAACTTTTCGAGCTTTTTGACCTTTTCAATACGTTTTAAACCATCAAAAACCACATGGGAGCTGACACCCAGTTCTTCTGCCATCCCACGCACCATTTGTGATGGGTCAGTCTCCACCAGGGTCCTCAAATCCTCGTCCTGGATTATTCTAGATCGACCACTTCGGGGCTTTTGGAAGGATGCCTAGCAGTCTGCCATCTTTACTGTGGCCTTCATGACCTCAAGGGTCTTGTCCCTGCAGCCCCTCGACATCATCTCCTACATCCTTCCTCATTCATTAATTCCAAGTCCCAGTGCCTTCCTGGTTTTTGCACATTCTGAAATCATGCCTACCTCCGACACTGTGCACTTGCTCTCTCTTTCCTTGGAACTCTGCTCAGGGATCCTCACAACCTTGGTTTCTACATATAACAATTTGATAATTTTCCTTCCTAACAGAGTCCTCTGACCACTCCTTTAATATTATCCCCCGACTTGATGCTCAAGTCTATAGTCCTGATTTATACATGTATTAACACTGAGACTTTTACTAAATCATTTGTTTACTTGTGTATTGACTTTCTCCCTAACTGAAGTCTGAACTCCATGAGGATAGGAGGCATTATTTGTCTTAATCTTATTCACTGCTGTAATCTCAGTACCAAGACCATTTTATAGACATGGTGCACGCTCAAAAAATAATTTTAAAAATAAGCTGAATATAAGGATAAAAGGATTCTAAGCAATATCTCCCCATCTCATCCTTGTGCAATTATCTTTTAGATCAAAATGTAAGATTTTGCATTTATCTCTTCTAATTTCACTGCATTAGATTTGGGCTATTGTTCCAGTCTATAGAGCTCTCCTGGGATGTGATTCTGGACCTTTCACTGCTCACGAATCTGCAGGTCCTTCCCAGCATCTCACACTCACGGGCAGTCAGCTTCATCTGTTGCACGTGTCAGGGGACACTCAAGGTTCCTGTCTATTGTATCTCCTTTCATGTGAGCTTCTACAATCTCAACAGTTATTTACTAAGAAAGAACTAAGTGTAATGGGGAACAATGAACAAGGATTCAGAAGGTCTAGATGCCAGCTCTTGTTTCACTGCTATTTCTTTTTAAAATCGCTTTAAGATAGTAATTCCCCTCTTTGTGGTCTTGATTTTTTCTCATTTATAAACAGAGGAAATTATGCCTGTTCTGCTTTCCTTAGAGTTGTTGTAAGCATTTGGTAACTTATATATAAATATATTATGGAACAATTTAAAATCTACTGGAAAGAAGGCAGTATCCTGAGATAGAAAGGACCAGATGCCAGGAGTTAGGGAGAATCCATGCCACATGGGGTTTCTAGGGGAAGGCCCCCAGGCTGTTCTCTGGACTGTGTCTCCAAAATCATCAGCCCCACAGGCCACTGTACCCGGTTGGGCACCTCGTCCTTTCTTCCCCTGATTTTTATGCCCAGCATGGAGATACTTTCTCAAAAAAGATGCAAAACACCCTTTGTGCTAGATGATAAAATAGAAGCCTTGCTCAGAAGGGAGACTTTTTAAATACTGCTATAACCAGTTTAAGCCATGACCTTATCTTGGTACATACTAAAGACTCTCAAAAATGACAAAGGGAATTGTGTTCATAAAAAAGAAAATGCTTAAAATCCTTTTTTCACATCTCTCTCAAATTCCTATATTAATGATGGTTATACCCCAAATCTTTTTCCCTTCTCCAAACTCTCCTACCCTATCCTGTCCATGATCTTTTATCCTCTTCTTTCCCATAGTCTGCTTATTCCTGTAAATCAACTGAGCCAGGCCTGCCTCCTTTGGGGTCTTGCCCTGTGAACCCATTACACCATTTTAGAACACAGAATTGCAGAAGCTGAGCTGGCTGTTCAGAGTTTGGCGTGCACTGAGGAGAAGGAAGTTGAGGAGTGCATGTAGCATTGATATTTTTTAGTTATTACAGTAACTTGTTGCCTTTTAGACTAAAAGAAACTGAGGATATGGTGGAGAAGAAGGCAGCAGATCTCAGGCCTAGCAGAGGTAAAGTGGATTTCTCAGTGGCCTAGCCTCCCTCTGCCTGGACAGGACATGTTCTAGGCCCCCTGCATCATCCAACCCTGATGTCTCCTATCTCCTATCTTATATATTTAGCTTATCCTCTTTTCTAGTTCTCTTGAATGTGGGAACAGGAATTACTAGTGTAATGAAAATAGTTACACCTTTTGGCCTATGGACTAGTTCCTTACTTCATGTCCCAGCTCTAAATCACCAAGAAACTCTACAGCTACAACTAAATCATCAGCTGGGATGAGCAGCTGTGGTAGGGTCTCCTATCTCCAAATTTCTTGCCCATGGATTAAAAGTAAAAATAATCCCCATCTCCTGCTCCCCAAACTCCTCTATACTTGTATGTGAAAAGGACAAGTTTCTTTGAAAAGTTTTCTAACTTCTACTCCAGTGTATGGGTAGGCCAAAAGCCTTAAGGTGTCTGAGATCGCTTGCACTGGCTGAGATGTGACCTGGAGGTAAAGGCATTTGGGCACATTCAACCTGCACAGTAGCGACTGCTTTCCAGCCCTCCTGAGGTCAGAGCTTTCAGACTATCATAAAATTATTTGACTTTGGTTTAGTTAAGCTAACATTGCAGAAGCACACAACATGGTAGTATGAAAAATCCAAAGAAAGAATATTTTCAAAGAACTTACATTCCAGTGAGAGGCCAAACACACAAAAAGAGATCTTTTTGGATTAATGTATAGAACACAGAGCTAGGACAAAGACTGCTGCAGAATCATGGAACTGGGCTCTGAGCTCAGCCTGGTGGGAGTGGGGCTTCCTTAAGGCGGAGCTCCCGAACTACCTCTTAAAATGTGTGTAAGAAAGTGTCCAAAGAGAGGGCAGTAAAGCATTCTACAATAAAGGGATAAAGGTGCAAAACAACACCATGTCCACCAGCTCTGCAAGTGGTTCTGCATATTAGAGCATAACAAGGAAGCAGACGGGAAGAAGAGGTAGTAACTGCCAATGGACCATGATGGCAGCAAGGGCTTGGATCACTCAGAGCCTTGTGTGTGCCCTAAGGTGCTTGCCTTTTGTCAAAAAGATTGTGAAGTTGGCTCGGTGCCTATAGCTCAGCGGCCAGGGTGCCAGCCGCATGCACTGGAGCTGGTGGGTGCAAACCCAGCCCAGGCCTGCCAAACAACAATGACAACTATAACCAAAAAATAGCTGGGCATTGTGGTGGGCGCCTGTAGTCCCAGCTACTTGGGAGCCTGAGGCAAGAGGATCACTTAAGCCCAAGAGTTTACTGTGAGCTGTGATGCCATAGCACTTTACCAAGGGCACCATAGTGAGACTCTGTCTCAAAAAAAAAAAAAAAAAGTGAAGAGCTGACAGTGACAGAGCCAGACGTTAAGTGTCCTAATTTCAACAGAAGTACTTACTGAATTTTCTGCTTACAAAATGTGCACATCTGGAATTTCACCACTGCAGGTGAAAAGATACTTAAAACAAGTATCAAACTTATCAAGATACTTAAAACATGGCTGCATGTGAGTTCAGGTATACCCTCAAGACTACCCTTGTGGATGGACTATGATGCTCCAGGGTTTTGCCTAGAACCTGGTGGCCTAGGAACCCAACGGTGCACAGCCTCCATGGGATGTGGCCCAGCACTCCATCACCCAGTCCTCTGGGCAGGTCAGCACCGCCTGCAGCTGGTTCACCCTCTACCACAAGCCAGAGTTAAATAGCTGCCTTTAACTCCTTCCATTTCTTACTGTGCAAGTCTCCAGGTCAATTATTTCTTTTCCAAACTTTGAAGAACATTTGGCAGCTTTATCAAAACTGCTGGTCTCCTTAAGTCAAGAATTTAAAACACTTAATTTAGTTCTGAATTTCCTTGAGAATGAAAAAAAAAAAGGTATTGGCAAGTTCCTTGGAAAAAGAAGTACATTTGCTGTGATGAAGAACTGTTGGCCAGTTCTTGAAGACTTTTCCCTCTGGAATACTGAAAGTGTACACAAGAGCCCTCAAATGCCTGGAGAAGAGGTTTCCTTTTAAAAAATTCCCCATGGCCTGCTCTGAGTGACTTGCATTTGGATCATTATGAAAATCCACTTTCCATTTGACAGGATTATTTAAATCTGAAGAGTCACCATGAGAAAAATGAGCACTCTCTAAGTTCTCTTCATGGTGAGTGCCTTGGACATGCTATTCACATCTTTTGAGGGAACATCTCCTAATAGATAGATTCCCCCCACCCCACCCCCAAGAATCTGCTCTTCTAAATATCCAGTATCTTTTTGAATTCCTGTGTCAAATGCTAGAATCATAAGAAGGTATAGTGTCATGGGTATTCCATGATCTGATGAATGTGAGATATTAGTTACTCAGAAGAAATTAGTGAGTTTTTAAAACCTATATGTATTTTAAAATGATATAATCTAATGTAAGAATTATATACTTGCCCATAACGTGCGTATATATTGAGGTAACCTAGCCCTTTTCTTTCCATGACCAACGCTGCATACACCTAAAGATTACAAATTAAATGGGAGCTCACCAAGGGACAAAGAACCCCTAGACGCAGGGTTTCTAGTCGCCAAGTTAGAGAATGTAGCTTTGGTTTGAAGCTGAGATACACGGCAAGGACTCTGCCCAAGAAATGTTCTCCCCTCCACGTGAGAGAAGAAAGCACAAAGATGTTGGCCATCCCTAAGGACAGGTTGTGAAAGAGGATGTAGAAGCAGAAAAGAGAATGCAGGGGACATAAAACTCTACACTGTGAAGTGTGGCACGATAAGCTTCAGACTCTCACAACTACACTTAGTTACCCTTCCCTACATGTACAGAAAAGAATGAAGAGGTGAATAGCTGTCTCAGTCATTTAGGGCTGCTATCATGAAAATATCATGGACTTAGTGCTCCATGATATTTTGGTGGTCTCAACAATATAATAGAGATGTATTTCTCACAGTTCTGGAGACTGAGAGGTTGAAGGTCAAGGCACCAGTATGTTCAGTTCCTGGTGATGGCCCTTTTCCTGGTTTGCAGGGCATGCCCTATTGCATCATGTGGCAGAAAAGGAAAAGAAATAATCTCTCCTCTGCCTCTTCTTATAAGGGCACTGATCCCATCACAAGGGCTTTACTCTTAGGACCTAATCACCTCCTAAATTCTCTATCTCTAAAAACCACCATATTGGTAATTAAGGTTTCAAAATATACATTTTCGGGAGACACAAACATTCAGCCCATAGCAATAGAGAAGCAAAATGTTCCCTGTTGTACAGAAATTAGACAGAAAGGAGGAAAGCACTTTGTCCAACATCAAGTATTCTTCTTGAAACTGTCTAGAATCTCTGGCAACCAAGTAGAAGGTAAATAATTAGAAGACAAGGCCGAGGGGTAGGAGAGAAGAAATGGGGGTATTGGAATAATCCAGGGAAGAGATGAAAGGTCCAAAGTGAGACAGTAACACACAGATGGATTTCTAAATTCAGAATGAGTCAAGTGTAACCAAGGAGATACGCTGGTATGTGGAAAGCTTTGGTGGGATCTGTCACTGAACTGCAGTGAAAACAGCCTCCCTGAAGCCCTGGGTAGAGATACTATGACTGAGGAGTTTGGCAGCAAAAGGAAGCCAGAAATATTGGTTGTTCAGGGCTCTCTGGCTACAGGAGAAGAGCCTTTGGATGCAGGAGTGGATACCTGTTGTTGTTGCTGTTGTGTATGTGTCTTGTCTGCCCAGCACCCCCTTTCCCATTTCTGTTAATAACACCTCCCTCTCTCCTTTGGAAAAATGTTCCCATCCTACAGTACAGTCCATCACAGCCTTGCCTTCCTGGTCATAAATGACTTGCCATCTCCCTGGCTACAGTGATTGTGCTTCCTCCAGGATTGTGCTCAGGCAGAAGACCTCTCACCTGTTTGGTCAAACGAGTTGGGAAAATGTCACTCTTAGACTTCTGGTGGCTATAATCCTGTCTTGTGGAGAAAGTCTACCCTCACTGGTAAGAAATATAGATATAAAAAGACAAGTAGATGTGGGTGATGAACAGAGAGACAATCTTACTACATCAATACCCAGATTTGCCCTCACTTTTGACAGCTCTTCTTCCATCTCATGAGTTACTCCAGGATTTCTCAAACTACCTCCTTCCCTTCCTTTTTATTTTCTTAAATTAGTCTGAATTAAATTTCTGTCATTTGTGACCAAAAGATGTTTTTCTAATACAGTTGTCCAAAAAAGAAACATTAGTGGCTATTTTCCTGGCCTGAAGAAATGAGAAAAACTAGTTGTTTAGATCATGCCAGGAACACTAGGAGGGGAGGAGGAAGGAGCAGGTGTTACTGTGTGTTATCAATGAATTCCATTCAGCTGAACAAAGGTGTTTTCTAAAAACAATGCTAAAGATAAATATATATGTATTAAATAGAAATATATATATATATATACACACACACACACACACACATATATTTCTCCCTTCAGCTTTGCTCTACTGAATACTGAAATCTCAGGAGAAAAGAACCAGGAAGAATATACTGACGCTATGCACTATATAAGATATATAACAAAACAGAAAATGTCTCTTGAAAGCAAGGATTGTTTTTTTTTCTTTTAAAGTTAAATTGCTTTAACGTGAGACTGTGAAATTTTCTCCTCCACTTGTTTTTCAGACACAGAGTGAAAATACAAAAGAGAGAGATTCATTTTTGTACAAAGGCCAGGGAATGGGCAATTTAGGTTTTTTGGTTGCACAGTTCAATGACAGTTTTGCTTGTTACAGAGAAACTGGCTTCACTATATTTCTGAAGAACTAGAGTCCTGACCTGACATCAGAAAGCATTTGTAATTAAATGGTGTTAAAAGCATGCTTTAAAATAGCTGTAAAACAAGAAAGACGTGTACCTAATTCACACTTGGTCTCAAGCAAAAAAAAAGTGAAGTTTTCTCACGTGGTACCCACGTCTGCCCTGAAAACATAATATAGCAAGTTCTAAACTTGCAAAACACAGAGAAAGCTTCTAAGTAAAGAATTCCTAATGCATTTAATTAGTTTCTTCCAAAAGTTAATTCATGTATAGCTTTTTAAAAATACATCTCTTAAGTAATGTGAAGCACACTTCTATTAATATTTAATACTGGAAGACGAGCAATAGTTAGTCTGTTGGATTCATGCCACTAGATGGCGTGTGAGGCTAACTCGCTGCCTTCTCTTGGCGACTTGCTCTCTGCCTCTAGACCTCAGGCCGTATTTGGTGAGTCATCTCAGGCCACCTGATGTGCATTCCGGAAATGATTATAACCAATTCAGCAGAAAACATAACTTTCACCTAAATGGTGTGATGAGTATTATAGGATGTTCTGCCAAGATTTTCTAAGATAATCTGAAATCAGCCTCCTTATTTCTTAAACAAAAATAAAAATTTGAATTAGAATTAGGTAGTTGTGAGAAAAAATAAATTATTTTGTTTTGCCCACCTCTAATGCATCCAATGAGTCTAGTCCTTTCTTGCTTCTTAAATGAAATCTAGATCCATTATTTCTTTAGCCACTCTTAACAGTTAACGATTTTCTGTTCATTTTTAACCCCTAAAACAGTCTTATATTTGCAATAAAAATAGCCTTTATATTTATATATATATATCAGATTCTGAACATATATAGAGTGTCTTTCCCTCCCCATCTTAAGTTGTTTCCTTTTTTCATTCTATATTTCACATTAAAGAGAAATTTGTGTACTTCCTCCACACTTAGCTCATCTACTACTTCTTTATTCACTCATTCTGCTTGGGCCCTCCAGGGTTGCTGTGTATATGTGGAGTCATTATGGAAAGAAAGAGGGCAGATAAGAAGCAGGAAAGGCCTTTCTGGACTGGTACAAGTATAATATGGCATTCTACCAAACATGAGTTCACAATAAAAAACTATAAAACACATAAGAAAATAAAATCTATGTGAGTTAATATAAGTAACTCCAAAATTAGACTCACAAAGCTTAATAAAAAAAGAATACAAAATTTAAAATTAGTGTGTTTAGTATATTCAAAGAAATAAAAGGGAATTGTATATAAGAGTAAGCAATGTGACACTATAACAATGACTATGCAGATTTGAAAAAAAAATCTAAATTAAAGTTTTAGAAAAGAAAAATACATTAATTAAAAATAAAATGCAAAGAAAGGAAATTAGAGCTAGCCAAAGAGAAAATTAGTGACATAGAAAATCAACTTGAAGAAATAACTCAGAATAAGGAATGGAAGACAAAAAGATAGAAAATATGAAAAGACAGAGTAAGCGATATGGAGAATAGAATGAGAAGATCTAACATCTAATCGGAATTCCAAAAAGAGAGTTTAAAGAGAAGAGGAAATATTTGATATGTTAATAGCTGAGAATTTTCCATATCTGAAGTAAAATCCAATCCACAGCTTCAGGAAACACAACAAAAAGGAATCCACACCTTGTTCCTTGTTAATTAGACCAAAGAACACTAGAGACAAAACAAAAATCTTTAAAACATCCAGAGAGACAAGACAGATTACTTACAAAAGATGAGTAATTAAATTGGCAATTGACTTCTCAAAAGCAACAGTAAAAGTCAGAATATGGTGTAATAATAACTTCAAGATGTTGAAAGAAAATAACTGTCAATCTAGAATTGTTTGCCAGTGAAGTTATCTTTCAAGAACAAGAATGAAACAAAGACTTTGTTTTAGATTAACAAAAACTGTTAAAGGTATCCCGCCAACAAATGATCATCACTAAAGAAAACTTTCAGAAGGAAAAGGTGTTAAAAGGAAGAGCTGAAAAATAGAAAGTATGTGCAAAAAAACTGTGGGTGACTCTTAATGAATGCTTTATAAATAAAAACAAAATTTATTTTATAGAGCTGAAAAAGCAAGATGGAATTAAAACATTAGATAAAATAGCACAAAGTCCAGAGGAGGAAATCAAGGTTAAATTGTTTTAGAGTCTATAATTAAATGTACATGTTGACTTTTTTTAAGTTAACAACTAAAAGAAAATAATTGAGCCCAGATACTTCAAGCATGGACATATTTTTCCATTCCTAAAATCTGGAACTCTTAAGAGGGTCTGGCTATCAAGAGTAGTTTAATAGTTCCCTGAGGCACTTATCATTTCTATTGCTAACATAGATTTTAGGTTAATTATGGTTCTGTGGAATTTCTCAATTTTTTTCAGAACTAAAATGTCCTCCCATGAATAGCTCTCTTCCTCCCGTCCTTAACTGTAATTTCTAGTAGACAAATGCTTGTGCTCTATTTGACAATGAGCTAGGTACAATTACCTTGTTCAACCACCTTTCTTACCCCTCATCTCCTCCTGAATGTTATACAGTTTGTGGCGAGTGGTCCGAGTGACAACAGAATTATCCTCGCTGTTACTTATTAAAATTTGTAAAAATATACATTATGTTCTGTCAGCACCTGCCTCTCCTATGACCCTGCAACGTGTTTTCCTCTACTATGGTATTTAAAACAATCTGAGGAAGGCATGTATGGTATGATTCTTTTTCTTGTTGAGACCATTTAATGTCAGATCATGATTAACCATTTTTATGTTAATTAAGAGTTCTTGGTAACAAATGTAGGTGAGAATGCTTTATTTAATTTAAAACATTATAACTAAATTCATTTTGTATGTCTGACACAGAAAAAAAATCACAGGCAACAGTGATACAAACAGTTCAGTTCTGATGTCACAAAAAAGGCACAAAAACAACTGGACAGGTGACTTCTAACTCTCAGAGGTCCCATAAAGGTCTTCTATTCCTTTATTCTTTATTACTATGCGAGAATTTTCATGTAGTAGTGTCTAAAACTTCATTTTGTCAAATAATGTGGCTTTTCCTTAAAGCCAAAGTAAAAGAGAAGGTATGTGTATCTCTTTTAGTCTTCCTGCATTTAACGCATGTCCAGCCTAAATAAGAAACTCTAAGAGAACTTTTCACTAAGCTGCTATATTTCTCCTTCTTACCTTCCTTGTCTCTCTCTGTATATGGCCCCTCTTAGTTCTACTTAAAAATCTCAAAATGTAGTGAAGATGTCAGATATTCTTCCTCCTAAGCAGCTCCTGCCCCCAATCCTGGAATTTCTGAAGTCAAGCTAAATCTATAGTTTGGTTCAGAAATCCCTCAAGAAGGATTTTGAAAAGAAAAGCTGAAGCACACATTAACCAAAGCCTTTTCTCCTCACAGCATTACTAATGAAAATGAAACAAGGAGAGTTTCATTTTCATTAGTAATGCTCAAGTAGAGAATGAAGTCAACTCTCTCTTACAAGAGCATTTGAGGAATGGTGCTCAGTTAGATGCAGTGACAATGTCTATCTTCAAAGCTTCACCCCACACCCAGCATGAGCAAACATCAAGGCCAGGACTCTTTTCACCAGGTATTTGGCTGTAAAGAGAATAAGCCAGATTCCAATCCCACTGGTATTGGAGGAATTACAAAGAACCCTATGATAATCAGAAGGACTGGCTCTATATTTAAAGTCATTTAAGTATAAGCAAATCACAGCCTTTTTCAATCTTGGTTTTACAATCTGTATGAAGGGACCACCACATCCACCCTGCATCTATCACAGGGGTTGATGTTAGGATCAAATGAGAAAATGCATGTGAAAGTGGCCTATAAACAGTAACACACCATAAAAATGATACAAATATTATTAGTATTAACCTTCTTATCACTCTCAGGCAGTGCTAAAGCTCAGGCTGCTGCTTAAAGCAGCTCAACATTATCTTTTCCCACTCTGTTAAAAGCTTCAGTGATCCGTTCCCAGGTGACTAGGAGGTAGGATCCTGGCAGAAAAAACACTAGGCACTTTTTCTCTCTATACTCTAAGTACCTGGTCCCCTATTTTGGCAAATTTGGATTTCTAAGTATTCTATCAATTGATTTCAAACTCTTTAAGATTCTGGAAGCATTTAAATCTCATTTTGGAAGGATATATAATGTAGATTTTAGTATTCTTGCCCATCTCACTTTGAGTCTTCAGGTTGACCAGCTAGGTATTTAGCATTTGCTTCTTTAAAACATGATTTACCTCTGCCACCTCCACAATAGCCTCTTTTCTTTCTATTCATAATCTAAATTTTGTTCAGAATGGCATCAAGGGAATGAGAAAATTACCTGTAATCTTGTTGTCTGATCTGAGATTGTCACAACAGATCACTATTCTGGAAATGGAAACATCTGTGACAGGCTCCTAGGGAGTGCTCTTAACTTGCCCATCTCACTGCCTCACAGTTTCCCCCCTACTGTACTCTGGTAAGCCCCTCCCAGGGCAACAGCCTAACTGCTGGAAGCCTCACCACTGCCAGCCCACCCACAGGAGTGAGAGGGACATCACTGGGACACTTGGAAAAAGAATCACAAAGCTCAGGGAAGCCTCAGGACAAACTCTTTGGGGTGTACCAGAGATAAGCCTGAGGGCAACATTTCCCAAATGCAACCAGCTGCAGACACCCCTGAAACGCTTATTGAAAGTGCCAATCCTGGCTCTTGACCCATCCAATCAACCTCCAAGGCAGGAGACAGGAGATGCCTTTAACAGTCACATACCAATGTGTATCAGGAACATGTGAAAACAAACAGGGTACCTGACCACCCCCCTCCCATTGGTACACAACTATATAAACAACAGCAATTAAGCAATTCCTACGGTTAGGCAATTTTGGGAAACACTGATCCAGCCGAAAGGGAGTTGAGATTGGGAATCTAAAGACCCAATAGGTTTGTGACTTCAGTAATGACAATGATAGTTTCTCCATCTATTCAAAAGTGTTAAGGGGGTAAATTACAACAGCATCTGTTACTTCAGCCTTGCTCAAAGGCTATCTAAGGTTGTTTATATGAGGTTTTGCAGACTATTCAGAAATATTTACAGATGTAGCTAGGAACCTCAGGTTTGAGTGGCAGTCTTTTCCCCTGCCAAGTGTGCCCAGTCCTATGACAAATGCAGAAAGGGAGTTGGGCAGCCCACCATCTCTCTCAGACCTGTGCTGTGTTAGGGAAGGTGGGCAGCAACACTCAAAGCTGCAGAACTAAGCCTGTGGAGCAGATGGTGAGCTCTCCTGTGAGCACGCTTGGGTAGAAGAGCTGGTATGCATCACCAGGTCCATGGCTACTGTCCCCAAATTCCTGATGAATTTATGGATGGCTAAGAGAAGCAGTTCACCTATCAGGTGACACCCCTGCCACCTGCATCCACACCCCCTCCTCCAGCATCTCCCTCATGCAGTTGTGACTCACAGGCAAACAGAGCTTGTGAGTCATTGCTCTGGACCTCCTGCAGCTCACCCTTCCAGGATCTAATTCACCTCCTTCCAGTTCAGACTTTTGAATATTAGCTTTTCAGATCACTGAGCATACCCCTTAAGCAGGATGTTAAACAAAAACACACACAACACTTAAGTATCAAAATATTATTTAAATTTTAAAAACCTTTAAATCTCTGTGTTTATTGTTATTTATCCATAGCATTATTTCATACTATATATATATAAAATCTCCTAATTCTTTCTTGGGTATGTCTTATTTCTCTATTAAATTGAGGGGTCCCATAAACAGAGCTCACGTCTTAACACGAGACTTATTTTGTACTCAAATAAAACCTAGGAAGGAGGCTAACCTGTACTTCCTATGAAGAACACACTATTCAAGGGAAAAGAAACAAAGGGCTACAGAGAGAAAAGCCAGGAGTATTGAGGATAGCCAGCTTCGCCTTGACTTATTTATTTAGTCTTATCTCTTGCCCACACACTCAGAAACAATTGCTTTTTCTCTCCACTGAAGGCCTGGAAGTCTGAGTGATTTATGCAGCCCTACAGAGGACAACCTGGTCCTGACCCCCCAGGTAATTCCAGTAGCTTGCTATCTTCCTTGTATTTTTTTATTGTCTGTCTTACATAGTTTTGCCGTCTTTGGAATTACAGGTTTCCAATTTTAATAATTCTTTCTCATTGCTATCTTCATCAAAATCATACATGCCTGCAGCTTAAAAAAAAAAAAAAAAAAAAAAAAAAGCAACATTTTTGGTCTCTGTAGTTGGTGCTACGGGGCTCTTTGGTGGTGAGAAGCCTGACACAGTGCTCAGTATAAAGTGATAATAGCTGCTGCAGCTACCCAACATTCTTCGAAATTGCCTGAGCAAGTTGAAATCCAAAGCTGGTGACTAAGAAATGATGTTTTCATCATCTTTTCCATCTGAACTGGGGCCCAGAGAGACTAGACCTAGGCTTTCAGAGGCCAGGGACACCAGCAAGTCTAAAAATCTCAGCACCAGGGTTATGGCTTGTGTCTTCCAGCCCTTGGAAGTGCCAGCACTGGTTTGAACTGTCCTCCTGACTGCTCTGGGATATACCAAAGCATCCGTGAAGTCCTTCGGTGGGCCAATTCTCCAAGTAGTATACCAGTTCATCCCTCTGACTTGCACTCAGCCGCTTCTTTATTTCATTGCAAACATGGGATTTTTTTTTTGTGTTAAATTTCTATCATGAAGTACAATGGATACCAGTGGAATGGTACTCTGAAAACTGGGCTCAGCTCCAATCAGATGGCTCTGGGGAAAAGCAAGGAGATACTGAAAAAGAAACATCCTTCAGAGGTTTTTCATGGATCCACAGATAGAGAATGAACCACTGCTGGATTAGGGGACAGCAAGGTCAATCATTATTGTCCTTTAGTAACTTAACCCAACCATGTTTCCCCTTATAACTGTGTAGGGTGAAATGCTTTGATAAAAGCCTGTAAGGTAAGGCAGGGGCTGTGAGACACCTATGTTTGGAAGGAGTGAGGAATTCAGAGAAGAACACTGGACAAGAAAAGTCGATTTTGTCCTTGAAGAGAAATGAACATATAAAGTGTGTCAACTCTCACACATTGAGTAGGAATCAGAAATTTGGGCTAGGCTCAGCAAGGTAGTTCTTCTTTTGGTCTTGGCTGGACTCACTCATGTTTGCAATCAGCTGAAGGTTGACAGGTTTTCAGACGGGGGATCAGGAGTAATTGAGCTCTTTTCTCTCCACATGCAAGAAGATAGTACGGGCTCATTTACTTGCTGGTGGTCAAGGTTCCCATGAGCAGCAAGAAAGGTCAAGCCCCATTCATAAGAACTTTTAGTCTTTACTTGTATCATATTTGCTATTGAGCCATTGGTCAAATCAAATCATATGGCCAATTTCAGATTCAAGGAGTAGAAAAGACTGCACTTTTTGATGAGAAGGGAGGACTTTGTGGCTATTTTAAAATCTATACAAATTACAAAATCCACAGAGTTCTAGATTTTGGGATCAGGCAAAATATATTACTTAAGCAAGAGTGGTAATAAGTGCTCCTTCCTGAGAAAGCAATAGCCTTCTTCTCCCGTAAGTATCTACAGTGGTGGCCTAGTTTGGGCAAGAGATGCATGCTCCACATCTCTGGTGTCCTGGAATGGCAGAAACAATTCATGGTAAATGAAGCACAAAAGCAGAAAAGACTGAATGGAATTTGTAGCGGAAATGACCCACATTCCAAATATGTCATTCTCTTAAATTCTTTCTCAGTCTTTTCTATTTGTTACTGTTTTCTCCTCTTTTTCTCCCTCTTCTCTTTCATGTGTCTAGTTTAAGTATTTATCAAAAGGCACCTGATGACAATCTAATCAGAGTGCAGAGTGGGGTGGGGCTCTTTGTGTGGCACCAACCTGTGGAAAGTTCCAGAGAGGAGAGAAAGAGCAGAGCCCTTCACGTCCAAAATTCAGATATGGATGTGTACAGCAGAAGGAGAAAAAGCAGTTCATGTTCTAGGAGTGGAAAAAGAAATACCACTTAGGCAGCTTTCAAAAGACACACTCTCTTTTGTTTTGTCCCAGCCACTCAAGAATTGTCATTTATAACGGCAAATCGAAGTCATTTCTGTGATTGTCCCAGAGGTCACTGTCACTGAGCTCACCAAAGGCCTTTTGATTTTAGTGTAGCAATAGTCATTGACTAGTGACTGGGAAGTGATGGGTATAAAAGGTATATTTTGCCTTGAAGCTATCTTCCTTTGTCAGCAGAAAGCCTTCTAATAGTAGTAATAAGTTCTTCTGTCTCTAAGCATAGCACAAGAGGTATAGAAAAGCATACTGTAGGCATAGGCAATTTCTGGAGATTAGCAGTTAAGAGCTAATTCTCTTTTAAAATTGGAAATGGAGTCCTGCTTTTACTAAGGAAGGAGGTTGGACATAAACTCTATGGTGAGAAACTCTATGTGGGAATATTCCCATATGTCATTTTCTTGGTAAGTTTCTCAAACTAGTTAGATGAGAACAGAGGTTTGAAATCAGCCTCCTTTAAAGGCTGCCTCCCATCTTTTGCCAAAGTAGAGGTCAGCAAATCTTCCAAAGCAGAGGTCAGCAAATCTTCCAAGGTGATAGCCAGAGAAGGTCCTGGTCCTACTTGGCTCTTGGATATGTGTCTTGTCCCCGTAGTCTGCATGTGATTTCTGGTTATTCAGAGAGATGTCAAAACATCAGACCACAAGGGACATCCTGGTTGGAAAGTCACTCTAGGGAAGAGCAGAAAGAGCTCAACATTAAAACCACATGCTAAGTAAAGAAAGCAACCAACAACAGCTGGTTCACTGCGGGGTGTCTACAACCTGTTCAACCCTGCATACCCCAACGCAGGACATTTCATTTAGACCTATGATGGCTAATCCCAAGCCTCAGTTGGTGCTGAAGCCAACAAACATCTGATAGAACTTAATTCCATGGCAAAGGAATAACTTCCTACCCTTTTGAGCAGGCGTCTTCAAACTTTTTAAACAAGGGGCCAATTCACTGTCCCTCAGACCGTTGGAGGGCCGGACTATAGTTTAAAAAAAAAAAAACAACTATGAACAAATTCCTATGCACACTGCACATATCTTATTTTGAAGTAAAAAAACAAAACAGGAACAAATACAATCACACTGCCTCATGTGGCCCACGGGCCACAGTTTGAGGACCCCTGCTTTTGAGGATAACTATGTTTACAGCACCACAATAGCAGGTGTGGATGGTGTACCATAAAGCTGAAAAAAAGTTTCTTCCCTATTCATGGTACTTTGGTCATTGCATTTTTCTATTTAAAGAACAACAAAAGACATTTGTTTTGGAGAGGTTAGCAATAATGCCAAGACTGTTCTCTGTCCATATTCTTTCTCCCTATACTGTGCACTGAAGAAAATATCAGCTTAAATCATGAATGATAAAATAGCAAGGAGACCGGGAGCAGAAGCACCTGTGCTTGGAGAGTACTTGCCAAAGCATGGAGGTCACAGGTGTTTTCCACCTCCCAGTAGACATCTGTCTAATGTGGCTGTCCCACAATGCTTCTCTAAGGCCCAGAGCTCATATTTAGGGGCTTAAGGAATAGAGTGCCCTGCTCTTGGCATTTAGAGAGTAAGCAATAACGTCTACATAAGGCCACTTACAGAAGTGGCAGTGAACTGGGCAGGCACCAGAGGATTTCCTTCATGGTCCTGGGCACAGTACATGATTTGCACTCAGTAAGATGTCAAAGGAGTTGTCCTTTTAAGTAGCAGTGGCTCCTAACCTTCTCTGAGATGTAGACTCGGGCATTTGATGCAAGTTACCGACCCTGGCCCCAAGAGTGGTTGAGGGTGGGGAAGCACACACAAACTGAACATTCTGAGCACAGATCTCAGAAGCCCCCCCAAAGGCCTCAGTGATGACGGTGATTACAATCTCCGGCGTTAAGTGCTTCTTAAAGCTGGTCGTTAATTATCTAATGCTCTCTGTAAAACTATACACCTCTACTTTCTGCCTTTATGCAATTCTCCAAGGCCCCATGCTTCACCGGGCCCTAAGATAGAGATTGAAAAAGACCCCTCCCTAACATCTCCGCACAAATTCCCCAAATTAGGCTTCCTGGCTCCTGCACCCTGACTCTCCCCAACCGCGGCACCTCAGGGTCAGTGTTGGGAGCCTTCTGCTCTGCTCTGCTCTGCTTCCTCACCGCCTCGCCAGCCCTGGGTCAGTGACCCTGCCAGCCCTGCCCAGCGGCTCCCCTCTCGGCCCTCTCGGAAGAGCTGCGCCAGACGCGTACTCACAGTTTTCTTGGCCGGCTCCTTTTTCCTCTTCTCGGAGTTGCTGTGGTAGGGCAGGTCTCTCCTGCGGTAGGACGGGCCGCGGGTCAGCTCCAGCTCGCTGTAGGGCGGCAGCGTGTCCTCGTCGTCGGACACGTCCTCCTGGTCGTCCTGCGGCGGGCCCGCCTTGTAGGTGCCGGGCGGCGACCAGGCGTAGTAGGAGGCGCTTCGCTGGCTGAGCTGCGAGCTCAGCTTGGACGGCGTTTCCAGGCTGCCGCCACGGCTGGCGCCCTCGGGACGAGGCTGCCGATCCAGCACGCCGCCCAGGTACGAGTGGTCGTACTTGGGCGCCGTGCCCGGCGTCCGGCTCACCAGCCGCGGCAGGTGCGCGTCCTCGGCCGGCCGTCGGCGCGGAGGGCTGTAGGACCACCCGCGGTCCGCGTCGGTCAGGGGCTCGCGGCTGCGACTGCGCTGGCCGTAATACTCCTCCAGGGAGCCGTCCTGGTAGAAGCCCCCGTGCGCCCGGGACTCGGAGCGCTCGAAGCGGCTCCCGCTCCGGGCCTCGTGGCTGTTGCCCTCGGCTCGCCGGGGCCGCTGGCCATAGGAGTCTGCAAAGGCCGCCAGCTCGTCCATGGAGACGGCCGGTACCCCAGTGGCGAAGTTCTTCCGGGACAGCTTCTCAGATTTGGAGCGCTGCTGGCTGCAGGCAGAGGAGGCATTGGTAAGTCGGCCAGGTCCTGTCGTGTGCCCAACCCCCGCCACGTGCAAGGTGGGGGAGCTGGAGGCTGAGCTCTGAGAGCACCCACCACGTTCTGGGCCTAGGTTTGGAGACCTGGGGCCCCAGCCTCAGCTCTGCTCCTGGCTGGATGAGTCATAGTGGCAGACCTCACAATTTCAAATTGAGGGTAACTGCCTGTCTCATGAGTTTGTGCAAAGGATGAAAATGAAGTGTGGCTAGAAATATCTTGTGATCTCTGGAGTGTTGAAACACCAGAGGGCCGCCTTCTGATCATCAGGATGTGCCCTCTGGTGGACAGCCACACATCTCACTCCACCCACCCTCAAAGCCAACATTAGAGGCAATACCCACAGTTGTGGCCCCAGGAGCCCCTGTAGTACATGTAACACAGAGTGGCCTTTTCCTCCTTCAGAACTAAGGGCCAAGTTACCTCTTAGAGCAGGAGGCCAAAGGGACCTGAGGAACAGGTAAGAGAAAAGCAGCGAGCGTCTATCATTCAAGGTAAAGGTGCTATTCCAGAGGAAGTGGTCACACAAAACGGAGCAAGTCTTGGCCTTACACATCTGTTGGCCACATCACCCCAGGTAAATTCCTTAGCCTCTGTCAGTTTAAATTTCCACAGCTTAAAATAGGGACGTTAACAGTAGCTGCCTTTTAGAGTTATGAGAATTAAATGCAACAGTAGGAAGTGTCTAGCATTTTACCTTTTACATAGTACATGATCAGAAGTGGGAGATAATGGGTGGGATTTTTTAAGAGGTTATAGGACAAAATACATAAGAGTAAAGATCTGTTAAGGATTAGAGGTCTAGAGCACCCCTTTCCAAAGTTCTTGAATATTTTACATGTGATAAGGGGTCTAGAGCACTCCTTTCCAAAGTTCTTGAATATTTTACACGTGATGTCTCAAGTGTTTCCTTGCCTAATGAATGTGAGGAGGCCTTCCATAGCCCGTAGAGAGAGATAGGGCAGGATGACCCACAATGGACAGAGATGCTATTGGATCACAAGAGCCTCAGATCTACTTTGCCTTCCAGTTCCTGCTCCCTCGTGTTTAGCACTGAATCTGCCCCTCACAGCCATCACCTGTGCCTGAAGCTCTCTCGATCCTCCTTGTTATACTCCACAGCTGAAGGCCCCCGGCTTGCCCCACTGTTGCCTCCCATGACACCTGACCAGTAGTCAGGATTGTTCTCCAAGTCTCCAGACACAGGGAACTGCTTGCTTCGCATCTGATGGTAAGACTGGCGGAAATTGCTGTCCCCTTCATGCAGGGAGCTGAGTTCTGAGATGGTGTTGTTATCTGCAGGAACAAAACCAGGCATGATAGAGCTTTCTACGTGTTAAATAGTAAGAGAATTCTGTTCAGGGCTGAAATCATAGGCTTTGGGAAGCTCCTGCGTGAGGGCCTCAATCCTGTCCAGGGAGGATTATAGACATGAACTAGTAATGTTTGTGTTGTTAGCTCAGCAGGAAGTGGCTCCAGTTGGAAGCCTTCTTGTTTACAGAGAGGGAGGCTTCGTACATGCTCTGTTGTTGGAATAGAAGAATCATTGTTATTGTTAAACCTAAGGCAGGCTTTCCAGAACTTGGGTTCTCCATAGCTGGCCTCCTCCTAGTACATTATCATCCCTTCTCAAATGTTTTCTTCTTTTTGTATAATTCTGAGATGAGCTGTGATTATCCCAGGCATGTTAGGCCAAAAGGGAGAGAGAAGCTACAGAATACTACATCTTCCCTAGATGGGCCTTCAAAGCCAGGACTGCCACTTGCTTTAGAGGCACCTTGTCCTGGCCTCCTTGCTCTGTGGCCCTCACCACAGCAAGAAGTTAACAGATCAAGGGGAAGTGCACACCTAGTGTCCACATGCCCCCCTTCTAGCTCGTGTCCATTCAGGAACCTAGATTATCCTGTCTGAATGGCCCTAAGTTTATTTTCAGAGCCTGGGAAGACCCTTCCACTCTAAGTTTTCCAGATATAAGTGACCTTGGGCAGCCAGACCAGCTGTTTGAAAGTGTGGGAAGAAGAGTGGGATGTACTTCTGGCCTTTGTGTCTCCACTTGTACTCTGGCCTCAACCCCGAAATGTAAGGGAGGTGTCTAGTCACAGCCTCCTCATTTCCCAAGGTGGCATTACGTTAGATTTTTGTTAAAGCACTTGTGAACAAGGATCAGAATCAGAGTCTGGAAAGAAAAAAAAAACAAAACTCAACTATTTATTTTTAAAACTTTGAAATGTACTGAATTTCATTGTACCTTAAACATAAATCCAGTGAATCTATTTACAATGTAACTGAATCCATTTGTTTTTTTTAAATCTTTTAATTAGAACTTCAAAATATTATCCAAAATAATATTCACCAGGTTTAAGGCCTGGCTATTGAATGAGAAGTAAGGCAAGATAAGATGAGGAAAATACAACTGTCTGTCTCAGATTCCTCTCCACTTTTCCCCCCTTCCTATCCCAAACAGTCCTCTGAAGAGCTGGACAGTTTTGCACAAAAATGAGGAAAGGCCTTCAAAGGTAGCTTCCTCGCCCCATTTTACCAGGGACACAGGATTTACCATGAATGACATTGAGTTTAATCGTGAAGTCAGTTGGTTTTTAATTATAATCTAATTTTTAAACCTTTTCTTCCTTCTAAAGAGAAAGGACTATGCTTGCTTCAAGGAAAATAACTCAGATTGATTAATAAAATCTAGAAATTCTCCTTGCCAATGATCTCTCTGAATTTCAATATCCCAGGACAGAATAACTTTAAAACTTACCAAGTGAGACTATGGAAAAATAACACTGTTTGCTCTGAACTTTCCTTTAACTTCAGGTAATACACGATCTTTTTATTTCTCCAGATAGTGAAGACTATTTATGTTTCACTGTTCACTGTGATGTACTGTCTAAACTCTATGTTATATCAACATTTCTGCCAAGTTGAACATAAACAGCAGCTTCTCCAGCCTCACAGATACCAAATAATGTAACTCTAGGACAAAAGTAAGCAAACTTTATTGTAAAGGGCCAAAAAGGAAGTATTTCAGGCTTTATAAGCCACGCTGGCACAACCATTCAATTCTTTCTTTGTAGCATTAAAAAAGTCATAGATGATATATAAGTGAATTGATATGGCTTTGTTCCAATAAAACTTTACTTACAAAAATAGGAAGTGGAAGATATTTTGCTCAGGAGATAGTTTGGCAATCTCTGCTCCAGACTAAAAACATTCTGAAAGCAACTCCACAGTTAATAAGGGTAGGGGGCAAATGAGGACCATACTGGCTAGCAAATTCATGAGTCTGGACCTCAAACTCTCAATTATTACAGAATCTACTGTATTACTGAATTACTCCCTTTCCCACCCTGAAACCATGAAATCCATTTGTAATGAAATTTTCAAGATTGTTGCACTTCCGTAACAGTGTGATCTACCGCACTGTTTACTTTGCTCTTCAGGAATAAAACCTCCAACTACAAGAACTATATTCCTATTTCATCTCTACACAGTCATCCTGCAGGTTCCAGGAGATCTGAGTCCCTGTTCTGGCATTGGCACTGAATACTGCCAATGGTTATTTTCCCTCTCTGACTCACTATCTTCCTCTGTTAAATGAAAAAGATGGATTCAACAACCTCAGAATCCCTGCCAGATCTAGAATTCAAAAGCTCTATAAGCAAGAAGGCTGTTGTCTAGGAGAATCTGCTGCTACAGCCATGCATAGTTTGCTCAAAAGTTTCTTGTGTAAAGAACACAAGACTAGGCTTGGCGCTTGCAGCTCAGCAGCTAGGGCGCCAGCCACATACACCAGAGCTGGCGGATTCAAACCCAGCCCAGGCCTGGCAAACAATGACAACTACAACCAAAAAGTAGCCGGGCATTGTGGCGGGTGCCTGTAGTCCCAGCTACTTGGGAGGCTGAGGCAAGAGAATCACTTAAGCCCAAGAGTCTGAGTATGCTGTGAGCTGTGATGATGCCACAGCACTCTACCCAGGGCAATAGCTTAAGCTCTGTCTCAAACAAACAAAAACAAAAACAAAAAAACAACAAAGAGCACAAGACTGGGAACCAGAAGAACTGGGTTCTAGTCCTGATTGTCACTGTATCTCTTTGGCTTTTGTTTCCTCATCTGCACACAGCAAAGGTTGACCTAGGCCATCTCTGAGTCCCCTTCATCTCTTAAGTTTCTATTACCTTATGACCAGCCACCCCCTGGAGACCATTTTAATCACAGTAGACAGACAGGAGACATCAGCTAAACCAGAATCCAGTCTTCACTGTTAACCTTAGTTGTCAACTCCTTCTCTGAGCTGTGAGATTCACACATTTCCTGCACAGGCTTCTTCTTGATCCCTGATTCACTCTGTCTCTGGCCCCTTACAGGGATCCATGACAACATTGTTACAACTAGCTTGTCAAGTGCAGTGACATCTGCATTCCTGACATTCCAATCTGGAGATGGTCTTTTTATAGCCAGTGTGGTGGGAGGATACAGCAATGGATACAGCGCAGACAGGATGAATTTAGAATTGCAAACTGGGTGGAATATGTTGTCTTTAATCTGAATAAAGCTCCTCTAGTCTGGTACTGTTTCCCCAACAATTCCATCAAGTCTCTTGTTAGTTCCAAGAAGAGGAGGGTTCAAAGAGAGAGCGTAGTGACCTCACTACCATGCCTGCCAGCACCCTCTTGATAATTAGCCTGTCCATGTCAGAGCTGCCCTGTGTTGTCTCCCGTGATAGACAGTAATTTGGAATCCATCCTATGAATCAGCTGTGGCAGCTGCAAAGTCTCCAAAGGGTTGGGGATGAGTTAAGGGTTGGGGCCTTGGAACCTACAGACTTAGTAATTAAAAAGTTCTTTGGAGAAGAGGAAATGCCTCTTTGCTTGCCCCTCAGTCTTTGCTGTTGGGCATCTCAGAGGAATGTCAACCTCTACTCCCAGACTGATTTGCCGGACTAGTTCTTTCTCTTTCATTGAAGCCTCCACGCAGAAGGTTGGCAGCTGGATTGTTCAATGCTAGAGCCTTTCACGCTGGGAAAAACTGATACTCAAACTTCCACATCTTAAGTCATTATTTTTAATGAATTTTAAAGGTAATAGGGAAAGGCTTTTAATAAATCATTCCAAACCCCAGGATAACACTGCTCCAGCAATACTTACTGCCCCATGGAGAGACACAACATAAACCAAGGTGGAACACAACTACTATACTCTGCACACCACGGGCCGTTTTTACTCCCCTCTGTGTCTGCAGAGCTATTTTCTTTAGCAGTATCACCAACACCCTGCTACGGTATATACTCGAGTTTAAGCCAAGTTTTTTCTGCACAAAATTTGTGCTGAAAACCCGAACTCGGCACAAATTTTGTGCTGGAAAAAACTCGGCTTATACTCGAGTATATGTGGTGATTCTAACCCTGCAAGCTCTGAGCCACCCTTGTTTGGTAATCCTCAACTCCCCTTTTAGCAACTAACTCTAGCATGATGTACAGATCATATAAAACCAATAGATGCTCACATCTGCCTCTCATCCTTCTGGCTGGATCAAACTGAGCCAGCTCCTTCTCAACATAGTACAGGACCTTCATGGAGTCTCTCTCTTTGTCAGCTTGGATCCGGTAACCTTTGCGAACTGTTGAAAAAAAGTACAAGAAGGTGAGCTGAGAAAGGAAAATATTAGGAGAAAGAGGCCTCCATTCATTTTACCAAGTAGAAAGCATGGTTCCAAATTATAACAACTCTTTTTGAAATTGGCCTAGAAATAATAATCTGTATTTATACATATGTGACTGTACCTGAAATCCTTTTTATTAGATGGTGCCATCAGAATGGGAGGTCTAAAGGGCAATAATAGAATTCCACTGCAGTACATTTTTAGCCATTTGTTAACCTCTGCTTCCTATCTTCTGACCTCCTATGGCTCTACTTAAAGCTTATCTTCTCAAAGCTTTTGCGTTCCACTGGAGGGTATCCTCATACTAAGAAAAGACCACTTTCTAGATTGAGGACATATGTCACTCTGCAGTCTGAAGACCACATCTTCCTTCTGTAGAAGCAGAGGTAACTTTAAAACAGATATTCAAACATCAGGGGCTTTGACAAAGGTAGCCTGAAAGCCTCTAGTTGCCTGGGAGGTGGTGCACAAATTCCTTAAACTGAGTGGTACATAAGAGCTAATATTGGAGTTTAGACTATATATACATTAGTACAAACAAAATGTGAAATATATAGATTTTTAATCCCGGTCCCATTTTATTTGTTTAGCATTTTCTTTTTAGGAAAAGAAATACTGTATTTTAGACATAATTACTTCAGTTTGCTGCTATGTAGTTATAAGCAGGTATTATTTTCAGAGTTTCATGAAAAAATATAACTAAATCAGGCCAGATAATACCATCTCTTACTATTCATCATTCAGTTATCAGGGACAAAGACTGGTTAGACCCCAAATCACTTAGGTATCAGTCTAGTCCAATACCAGTCCCAAGGATGATCAGACACCAATATGCCTCAGGCAGCAGACCACAGGCACAGATAAGAGAAAGAAAAATACAAAAGAAGGGAATAATGCGATGGTAATAGAACAACAATGGTAATTAGACAACACTTAGTAGGTACTGAAAATGTACTAGATACTGTGCTAAATGCTTTAATGGACACCTGTTCCTCACAACCACCTAAAGAAATACTGTCATCAGCCACATTTTATGGCTGAGAAAACCTTGGGTCAGGAGGGTTTCATAATTTGTCCAGTTTGCTGACACTTTGTCAGTGTCAGGGCTGGAGCCATATGGTTTAATGGAAGCTTAACCATTAGAGCATCTTGCCTCTCTAGTCCAGAAGGAGAGATAGTAAGAAGAGGGCAGTGAGGGAGACATAGAGGTACAGCCCTGAGTAGGAAATACTCTTAGGTGTGCCGTGGGTTGTATGATCACAGCATGGCCCTATCTCCCAGCTGAGCAGGACTGTACAATGGGACGTAAGCTGGTGCCCTAATCGTTTTTTGTCCCCAAAGTGGGACAAACACCATAAAGAAGCCTCATGACTGCATGTGCCTCCAGAGAAAACCCTGATTTATCATCTCTGGTCATGTTACCCTGGCTGTGGACAAAGCCCTCCCACGCAAGCTATTTACGTTGAAGACTAAAATATAAAATTCCACAGCACTCTAATTGCAGCCCAAGCACTGAAGACAGAGAAGTCACCCACACACCCATTTGCAGGTGCACTGCTTTTCTATATGAAACATACTGGGAAATCCACATTCATCTCAAATTGTGCAATTACTTAGGGGGAAAAAAAAAAAGAACAAATCCCAGCACATGGCATCTCTTGCCAGAGGTTAGATCCATAATCCTTGCGCGGAAGCAATTATTAGCAGAAATGATTTTATTTATTGAGCTACATATTCTTCCATCTTTGCCGAGGCGTTCACAGAGTAGTACAGACAGTTCAATTAAAATGCAGTTATCCCACGGAACTGCTATGTCTGTTCTGGAGGCAATTACGTCTGATGGATGAGCTCTGGGAGGTAGGGAACTAGGCATCTTGCAGGCAAGCTACTCCTGGCTTATTGAGGGACCTCAAGTGATGACCTACCCAGGTCTCAGTTTTTAACTCCTTAAAATACAACTAAGACTTCCCAACTTCAAATAATCTCTTAAAAAAGAGAGGGCAACTAAGACCAAATCAGCGGAGCACGTCGAGTTCTTTATATCAGGAGTAGCTTAAATGCTGCCTCCTCCAAAGGGCTTTCTTTTATTCTCATAGCGAGAAAAGTTCTTTCTCTGTCTCTCTAACTGACAAACCATTTAGTTTGAACTTTTATTTTGGCCTTTATTCTAGTTTGTGTCAAGTTATTTGTGTAAATATTTAATCTTAAAAGTTCTTGAAGAAAAAACCCCTTATCATTCCATATGTCCATGTGCCTGGAGCCATACTTTACATATAACAGGCACTTAATAAATGTACATTGAATTGCAGCCAGCCTGGGGATAGGGACAGAGTTAAGTTTCTTTGAGGCTGGGCGGGGAGGCTCATGCCTGTAATCTTATCAATCTGGAAGGCTGGGGTGTGTAGACTGCTTGAGCTCAGGAATTTGAGACCAGACTGAGCAAGGGCAAGACCCTGTCTCTATTAAAAATAGAAAAACTAAATAATAATAATAATAATAATAATAATGCAAAAAAAGTAAGAAAAAAAAAAAACATTTGGGTTTCGGCAAGAGACTTTAAATACTTGCCTCAACAAGAAGGGGATTAGTCCTATTAACTGCCAAAAAGGGAGGCATCTGTTT
>CAUYPK010083190.1:0-10605 GCA_963574355.1 Loris lydekkerianus
AGAATGAGAAGAAAAGAATATTAAAGAAAAATTTTGAGCAGAATTTCATAAAAGTTTTGTCAAATCAGTTAATTATATCTATTGCAAAATCAATTCAATAACGTCAACTTTTTTTTTTTCTTTTTTTTTTTTTTTTTGCAGGAACTCCACTTTATTGTGTCAAGAAGCCGCTTATATATATCGTGGGGAAGGGGCGGGGAACGAGGGTGGGGGATGAGGTGGGTGATCGGGTTGGGCCAATGGCATGGTACCATCTTGGCTGTATCTAGGTAGAGGCAGTTTCAGGCCGGGCCTTGCTGAGTCATTGCTAGGCAGAAGTAGCTCGATGGATCTACTTCTAGTCAGGCTCGGGAAGTTGCACTAGGCCTCAGGCACATGGCAGGGCCCAGATTCTCCAGTTTAGTTCCCTGGTCCACTCTTCCGGACTAAGGCATTCATTTATTCAGTCAGCTGCCAAGAAATTCAACTCCTATTGGCTTACGGATGATGGTCCCCACAGCCCTCTCCTAGAAGAAGTTGCCTTGCTTCAAAGTGTACCTGTTTCCGTGGGATCAACACTCAACTTAATGACTGCACAGCAAAAATTCAATTTGAGAAGTCTGAATAGTTATTCCAGATACAGAATCTTCCGATTATTGGTTTTTTTCATGTGGATTAATTTGAGTTCTCTGTAAATCTGATTTATCAAGCTTTTGTTTGATTCAAAATATGCAAATATCCTTTCCCATTGTGTAGGTTGTCTATTTGCTTTGGTTGTTGTCTACTTAGCTGTACAGAACTTTTCAGTTTAATTAAGTCTCATTTGTTTATTTTTGTTGTTGTTGCAATTGCCACAGAAGACTTCTTCATAAAGTCTTTCCCCAGGCCGATATCTTCAAGTGTTTTTCCTTTGCTTTCTTTGAGAATTTTTTATCATGTTGTGCCTTAAATTTAGGTCTTTAAATCAATTATTGTGAGGGGAGAAAGGTGCAAGTCCAGTTTGAGTCTTTTACATATATGGATATGCTGTTCTCCCAGCACCATTTATTGAATAGAGATTCTTTCCCCCAGTGTGTGTTCTTGTTTGGTTTATTGAAGATTAGTTGGCTGCAAGATGTTAGTATCATCTCTTGGTTTTCTATTTGTTCAAATGTCTATGTCTCTATTTTGTTTTAATACCATGCTGTTTTGACCACTATGGCCTTATGGTACAACCTAAGGTCTGGTATGCTGATAACTCTGGCTTTTGGTTTTAATTTTGACCAAAGTATATTACTTAAACATTAATTTTTAACTCAACAGGTTAATATGTTGTTTACGATATTGTATCCTCATTTATAAGTGACATACATTAATAATTTCTTTATAATAATATATTTTTCCAACATTAATATCAGGGGTACCCAGATCAAGTAGAATGAATTTTATGTATTTCTTCTTTTTCTTTCGTCTACAGGACTTAGCATGATTTGTTTTTTTGAAATTATCTTTTACTTTTATTTATAAATATTGATTGTCTATTTTTTGATACTTAAAAAAATAAGAAGTTAACTTATGACTCTATACTGAATCTCAGAGGCAAAGCATTCTATAATAGACATACGCTTATTTGACAATGTGAATGTTGCTTTCTTTGCATTATTATTGCTTAATATTTCAATGTAGCAATTGTCCGATTCCTTTTCTGAATGTATTTATGTTCGTTCATCCTTTACAAGGTTTTTGTTTCTATTAAAGCAAAAAAAAAAAAAAAAAAAAATGTGTATCTTTAATGCTTCAGAGATCCTGAAGTATGTTAGCCTGCAACTTATGAAAGACTTTACTGTTGTCAAGAACTAGTGATTTTCTGATCAGACTCAGTAGAATTACTTCATGATTTACAAATCATTAATGCGTCTTCTGTATCTGAATTTATTGTGGAAAAACTACAGTCATCACAAAAATATGATTTAAGTGTTTGGGAGACCTTACAAGAGCTACTAAAATTAATTTAATAGGAAGATAATTATAGGAATTTCAACTTAGCTAGCTCAAAGTATATGAGACTATCTGATGTGTTTGAAGAAATAACATCATTTTTCCACATCTAGGTTTGGGTTAATGATGAAACAGGGGCTAGAAATACTCACATCTTTCATAATGGCATAAAAAACAATTCTCAGATATATTTATATAAAAGCATGCTCTCCATCTCTATGATAATTTAATTAAAAAATTCAACATTACTTTGCTTTTTCCTTGTTTATTAGTTCAATGCACAATTGCCAAGATGTAGAAGTAACCCAAGTGCCCATCAACCCACGATTGGATTAATAATCTGTGGTATATGTGTACCATGGAATCATATTCAGCCATAAAAAGATGAAGACTTTACATTGTCTGTATTCACATGGATGCAGCTGAAGCAAATTCTTGTTAAAGTATCACAAGAATGGAAAAGGAAGTATCCAATGAACTCAATACTAATTTGAAACCAATAGATAAATAACTACATGCACACACAAGAGAAAAAACAAACAAATTCAAATGGGGTAGTGGGAAAGGGGCAAAGAAGAAGAGAGAGGGTAGCTGATAAACTCTCGCCTAAGGTACACAATGTAGGGGTATGCAGTACACCCCCTGGGTAAAGAACTCAAATACAAGTTGAACTTTATCTAAGAAATGCAAAGAATGCAACCTAATCACTTTTACCCTTATATTAATCTGAAATTTAAAAAAATTCAACATTGAAGAACTTTATGTTAATTTCCACAAATTTATGACAATATAAATGGCTTACTAAGAAGATACTTACCATTCATCAAAGGTTGGTTTCTACAAAACCCAAGAAACTGACTACAAATGTTAAAAATGACAAAAATAATTTTTTTTGAGGCAAAATTAACGTTATAATCAATTTGTTTAAGATTACTTGACATGTGAAGGTTATGGTATGGAAATAGCCAACTTCAAAAACCATGCTATATAAAACAATTCCCAAAATGGTATAAAAATGACATTTTGAAATCCTAGTCACAAAGATCTGAATTTCTTAAGGAACCAGATCCCAAATAACTGAGGAACACGTACTCTTCCAAGAAACACAAGAAAGGCCAGAGGAAGATGCAGGACAACAACACCAAAGGACCTATGTCCACATGCTAAGGCTATCATATAAACTGAGGACAGTCAAACCCAACATCCCAAAACGTTTTCACCTCAAGCTCAAACAGCTTATCAACACAAGCAGCTCAGGAAGGGTGTTTGTGGCCACATTGCCAAAGGTCAAAGGCTCTGCCAGCCAACGGACAAGACCAATACTCAAGTCAAAGCCCCAGGTGTGGGTTTGGCTGGCAGTTGCATTACCAGGATCCAGTTTGTGGCACTACAAACCCTCTGGAGTAGAGTCCTCTGCCTGCCAATGTGAAGACAAAAAAAACTGGAGTCCCCACCTTATCTGCTATTTGCATGGAGCTGGTGTTATGCTGTTTGCACAAATAAATCTGACACAGGGAGAAAATAAATTACCTGCAACATGCTCTTCCAAACCAGGCTCTTTTCTTTTTGAGTCCTGAAAAAGACAGACTAAGTTTCAACAACAAAGACACAATAAAATTCTAGCTTATTATTTCATTAACTTTTTCTGAAATACATCTTTTCTCCCTTTTTAAGTCTACCTCTCCCACCAGCCAAGCCCTAAATAATAAAGGTAAGATTTCTTGAGCTCTCAAGGGCTCTTAAGCAAACAAAAGATCTGAGGGAAAAAAAAAAAAAAAAAAAAGACATATCAACTTATCACTCTTCCTCTTAGTGAAGTAATCAACTAGAAAAAAACAAACAAAACAAAACAAAAACTAAAAACAATTTGCCTTTGCATATGTGTATGTTCTTCTTACCTTATGAATATAGTGAACAGAAGCAAAAACTCCTAACCAAACACCCTGCTCTCTCATAAATCATAATGAGGATGCCGTCCACCCTAACATTCCTCACTACATGGAATGAAGGAGACTTTGCCCTTTAGTTTTCATTAATGATACCTAAATATTTCCCCCAAATGATTCTACTACTCTAATAATGATGCAATGTTAATAATATCAACATATAAAGAAATATGTTCATGTTATCTTCTAAATCTTCTCTACTAAAGATTAGCAGAATTTTTTTCCTAAAAAAGGCCAGATAGTGAATATTTTAGGCTATGTGGGCCAAAGGCAAAATAGGCATAATATGTAAATATTTATATAATAAAAAATAAAACCCTTGCAATATTTTTATAATATATTTTATTTATATATTTTACATAAAAGCAATAGTTTAATATAATTTGTCATGCATAGCGAAGGGTATAAAATGAACTTGTTTGAAGAGGTATAACATTTTGCTTAATTTTCCTAAAGTTAGTATCCCCTATAAGTAAAATAATTGCACAGTTTCATAACTTAATGCTGATAAGAAATGAGATTTCAAGTATTTTATCTTTGAAAATATATTTACACAAGTAGGTACTGTCTGTGCCTCATATTAAACAAGCATATAATTTTATTCAGCATATTTATTGCTTACGAGATATTTACAGACTATTAAAGTTTATTATATCCTTTTCTTGAAATTTGCTTCTTAGTATATCATTGCATTACAGAGTAATCACTTCTAACTGAAGTTTAGGGAGAGCTTCTAAATTACACAGTTTAGTGAATTCTTAAATACAGAAATTTCCTTTGAAAATGTAGGAAATTATATCCAATAACAATTTCTATTTAGAATTGAGATGACATTTCTTGGATTATCTTTACCCACAAAGGAAGTTTTTATAAAAGCTTGGTATCACTTGTGATGCAAATTTCATTAGCTATTATCAAAATGACTTTACTATGATGGCAGTTGCACATATAAACACTATTTTATCTTTTAATTTTAGGTTGAATCCATTGAGAATCATTATATATTCTGCATAAAAATAATTTTCAAAGTCATCCAATTTTTTAATAGTAATTGAAGTTGGTTCTTCCATTCAGAAAAATGTCAAGCTCGGCCATGAGCTCAAATAATTTTCAATAAAACTCCATTGTACAGCTAAACCATTAGACTATGGTGTGACAGGAAAA
Organism: Loris lydekkerianus; assembly: GCA_963574355.1. Lineage (NCBI taxonomy): Eukaryota > Metazoa > Chordata > Mammalia > Primates > Lorisidae > Loris > Loris lydekkerianus. The sequence goes on from CAUYPK010083190.1 coordinate 5,067, forward strand.
GTCAAGTTATTCCACTTGTATTTCTAAGTCAGATAGCTGGCAATAGTTACATCTCTAATAGTAAATTAAATTCCTCACTAAACTTCTGGTTGAGTTGTACATAATAGAATAAAAGTATTTTGTACTAAGTTTCTGCTGATGAATAATACAATGAATAATGAGATTTCAGACATCTTCTGTTTCATACATGTTATAAATTTTTCCAACCAACCCTTTATTTTGTGCATGTATACTTTCACCACCAGAAGTTCTAACACATCTTAGCAGATTCCACTTCAGGTTGTACTAATTTAATCTTTTCTCAGCTAATTGTAAAATACTGTGTCTAAAAGTTATTCTAAACACATCATTTGTAGAGTTTAATTCCTTAGTCACTTTCAACTTGGCAATGACTTATCTGAGAAGCAACAAAAAATGAACAATATGACTAATATCTGTCAACTTATCCAAAGTCAAAATAACTTACATAAATATTTTCCTTTTGTAAATTAATTACAAATGTTTTTCCCAATGTCCTCAACTCTCTACACAGATGCTCTCACTAAAAATCTTGTAGCTTAAATAAGTTTTCTTTTAAACAACATATGTTCAACTGATGCAATAACATATTCAATTAATTCACTAGCATCAAATGGCTTTATTTGTTTATTTGTAAGCCACTCAGAGAAATTGTCTGATTTCAGTTTCATTTTTAGTTTTTCATGTGTGAAGAAATTCATCCATGATAAGATATTCCATTTTAGTTTACTAATTTTAAGACCATTGACTTCCTGTGAATTTAGAATAGTCTCATAATGTAAATATATATTGTATTCTTTTTGTACTACTACAGTGGCATTGCATAATAAACAGAACTATTTGCTCTCTAATTCACTAACAAAATAATTGCCACTGCACTCTAAAAAGCATAGCACTCAAAGCCCACTTTTCTTTCTTCATTGTGTATGCACTACTATAAACAGAAAAAAGGTCACAGTTTAGTGAGAAATGTGACACTCAAAAAGCTTTCCAGTTATAACTGTATTGCTGTAATTTTTTGTATGCCTAGCAGCAGTAAAAATTGGTGAGGGGATTGTTGCAACTATTAAATTCTGCTGCTGTAGCAAGAAAGCAACCCTTGAAAATGTCAATTAATGAGAATGCCTGCATTTCAAATAATTTTATTTATAAGTAATAAAATTTAAGTTGCAAATGCTTTTCTTGTGGCATTATTTTTATTTTTTAATTATTAAAATATGTAACAATCATTATTATCTCTCAAAATTAACAAAACAAGGTACTATGCCATATTACCCTGGTAGAGAATAATTTTCCAATCCCAGTTCTACAGTAATAATACTGTTGTTATGCTTCTGGGAAAGCCATAATAAAGGGGTAAAGAATAAGAGACAGGGAAAGCTTACTTATAGACAAATGATTTGATATATAATTCATTCAGGTAGCTTCAGAAAATGACCTCAAGAAATAAAGAGACTAACATGGGAATTTCAGAATATTTCTTGTCTTCCAATATATTCTGTAGTGATAATATTTAATTGTTCAGGTTTTTGATCATTTTTCCTAGTAATTTCAAATATATTACTATATCTTATCTCCAAATAATCAACATAAAACAGAGAATACACATTAGTTTTGTTTCTTCAGTTTAGGAAACTAAAGTTCATCTACACTTCCATGATTATAGAAAAGAAATAGGAGAATACATTGCACAGTTATGCTAATACCCACAGCATTTCTTTAGAGGTTATCATTGATTCTTGTTTATATTAGAATAATATTAGAAATGTATTATATTATTAGCCTCAGTAGTTAACTATAACTACTTAAGAAAGGAGAGAAATTCTACTAGGTAAGAATTCTGCTACATCAGTATTCACAGAAAAGTCATTATGAATAGCTCTTCTGTTTTTTCCCATCATAGTGACACTGTAAATATCAAGAAAGATGATATGTGGCTCCACTTTTATTGACTTAAATTTAGTTACTTTTATTTTTCCTGACTAACTGTTTATTTCACATCACAAACAAAAAATGAACTATTACGTAACTTCTGTTCTTCCTTATAAGCACTCTCCCCGCCACCTTGGGAAATTTACAAATTCCATAGGTAAAACTTCTCTTACCTATGAAATTTGAGACATGTATACTGATTAATTAAACTCTGAATCTATAGTCTTCTGAGCGTGACATCACTCTTATCTAATATCTGCTCAGCCAAGACTGGGAAAATTATCTTGAAGATCTTGGCAGATAGGCAAATTAGAGAAAAAAATTATGGGCATCCATCAGGCATGTAAAAGGTATTTCCTTATGTATTTAGAAACTGATTACACTTAAACATGAGTGCAGATACAAGTATATCATCAAAGAATCCACCCTGCTAGAATGGTAAGTTGCAAATAGTGTGGCCATGGAAAAACTGAAATACTGCCTCAAAACTTTCTATAAATTATGGGAATTTTAAATAGAAAATACTAATCCAAAATACTAAATGGAAAATATTAATTTTCCATTTGTGTATATTACAAATGATTGATGTTCTCATTGAATTTGGAGATTCTAGTAATGAAATTTTTTTCTAGATTTTAAAAATAAAAAAATTGATGCTTGAACAATTAGTCAAATTGATAACTAGGAAAATTAAATGATTGGATATGTGGGAAATTAATAGCTTCTCTTAGGTTTTGATTTTCCTTCGACTATGGCCAACTATTAGTTCTACTTTGCTGGAGAACCTTGACAAACACATACATTGTAGCTTTTTAAAACTTAGGTAAGATTTCCTAAAATTACAGTGCTTAGTGTTCAGTTTTTAGTAAGTTTTCATTTATCTATACAATCTCACATAATTTGGTCATTCTTAGTTGCTGGTAAATTTGAACAATTGTTCAGTTTAAAATTTAAATTATTTTTCATAATGACCATGATAAAATATGTAAAGTAGAATGTGTTAAAGGAGTCAGAAAACAAACATATATAAGCAGAGGCTTGGGTTTGGAACCAATTAGGAAAAATAATTTTTATTTCCAGGAGCCGGTTGATCAAAAGCCCTATAATTAGTTGAAGTGCAAGACACTAAAAGAGAAAGCCTATTATGTATAAATTGAATGCTAGAACATTTACATGAAAATAATTATTATCATCTTTATTACTGTGAGTCACAAATAGTCTAGATACCTAACACAACATAGAATTACACATGGTACTTCAACATAATGTTCGTGCCCTAAAGTAGACACAGCTGTCACTAACACAGACTGAAAAAGGGATTTGCTAACAGAGTGGAACCAAACACAGAAATATAAAAAAAGAACCATAAAATATTCACTGGTTATATTCTCAGAGATTTCTGTTCTTCCTCCATGATTAGAAAATTAAGTCTTAAATTTTTGAAATGAATACCGGCAAGGTGGCTATGGAGAACGTCCATGCATAATGTACAGCATGCATGCTAGAGGTAGAGATTTTTTTTTTTTTCAAAGTAGACCTGGGATTTTTTAATTTTTTGCCAAACACTGAGCCTTGATTTATAATATATATAAATTCATTGGAGACTTTTACATGTAGATTTAGTAATGACCTTTAAGAACTTAACTGAGCACTGCAATTGTTGCCAGTATCATTTAATTCACAAATTCTCACAGACTTATTTTTCTCAATGTTTTTATCATTTCCTATTCATGAAAGTCAGTTTCTTTACTCTGAAGTAGGTGTGGTACAATTAGTATTAGATACATATCTACCCTAATTTGGAATGCTATTGACAATCCTCCCACAACGTTAATCACTCTTGATAGCCCAACTGAACTTGTACTATCTTCAGCAACACCTTCCACAGGCTACACTTTATGGTATTATCTTGTCTCTCTAAATTCTGATAATATAAAATAATAGCAGCGACATTTTAAAAAATGAACTATGGTGGAAGAGAGAATGGAGGTAAAATTGAAGATAGACCTTTGTATATGTTTAGAACCCATAAAGACATTGAGATAAAATAAAATGCAATCTTAAATGGGCCAGCCTGAGATACTTTTTCAGAAAGATGGAGATGAAAAGGATATCAGAAATTATATAAAATAGATAAATATTCTATTGGGATTTGGTATAGAATGTTGATAAATGACTCTAAAATTATATGCCTAAATGTGTGGTAATGAGGGTGAGGTATTATTGCCATTTATTTGTTGGCATAATATTGCTCCATTGAGCTATGCCACATTCATTTTTTTGCATTCACTAAAGGTATTTTCTGTCTAAAGAAGCTATATTTCTTTATTAGTATAGAATTATCTATTAATCAATGAGGAAGAGTTAAAAAGATCATCCTCATTCAGAAATCAACTATTCAACAGTTCTTTAATCAAATCGAGCATACCACAATACAGTAAAAGCTCAAGAAAAAGAATCACACTAAATTACCCTATAACAAACTATATGAATGTATAAATAAATTTTGGTACACATATATGATGAAATACCATTCATTAACGAAAATAATGAGTTAACAAATTAAGCAAAAATGTAGATGAACCTGGTAAAGCAAGAGTAAACACATATTTTGCTTCCTTGAATATTCTCATATTATTGAATAAAGAGATAGAATGAAAGGAAATAAAAGACTGATTCTAGAAAAAAGAGATTATTGTATTTTTATGTGCTACAATAAATGTCAATTCCCTCAAATAGTAGAAGTATAACTGTTGAAATAATACATATAAATTAGTAATGGTATTGAGAATGAATAAATGGGAAATAAAAACATACTTAATCATCTAGTAATTGAAATTGATTCCATTCTGTATGAAGAAAATATAACAGAGATTATATTATTATAGTATTCACTTCCCTTCACATGCAAGTATATTGCTATATAACAGGACGGGTGAGAAAATATCTACATTTATGTTTATATTACACAACACAGATTCATAAATAGTAATTCCTCAATAATACAAAACAAACAGATGCTGGCATGGATGCTGAGAGAAAGAAACTCTTAACACACTTTTGAGGGACTACATGGCTAGTACAATCTCTATGTAAGGTAGTATGGAGATACCTTAAACAACTTGAAATATACCTACCATTTGACCCACCAATCACACTGCTTGATTGATATATACTGAAAGGAAGAAAGGCCATTTTATAAAAAACATACCTGCATGCAAATGTTTACAGCAGCACAATTAAAAATCACAAACTTGGACAAACAACCCAATATCATCAATACATGAATGGAACCATAAAATATGGTATATGCATGCTATGGAGTACTACTCAGCCACGAAAAATGGCAATCTGATATCTTTTGTGACAACTTAGGTGGAACTAGAAAGCATTATTCCAAGTGAAACATCACAAGAATGGAGAATCAAACACATGTACTCTAACATCAAACCCCAGTAAGAGTAGCCCACATAACAAAATCCCAAAACCAGAAATGTTGGCGTGGATGTGGAGGAAAGGGCACACTTCTACACTGCTGGTGGGAATGCCCACTAATACGTCCCTTCTGGAAGGATGTTTGGAGAATACT
>CAUYPK010083192.1:0-16553 GCA_963574355.1 Loris lydekkerianus
GTCAGAACTATCATCCAAAACAGAAATTACAAATGATGGAAATATTCAAATTTTAAAACAACAGTTAGTGGGATTATGGTAACAAAAAAATCATCCTACTTTGGTTCTGGGATATACTGGTAATATAGCTAAGGATGTAGATGCTTATTTATTACAGTTGCATTGAGAGATTTCATTTATTAAAGACCACTTGGTTTTTTGAAACATCCCTGGACTATGATTTACAAAAAAGACCTCCTCTGAGAAATGTGAACTGTAGAAGAAATCAAAAACATTTTTCTTTTTAAAAAGCCACATAATGAAACGACCAATAAAGCCCTAACAATCTACTTCACATTGAAGTGGGAAAATATCCAAAAGGAGCAGCTTCAACTTCAATGAGGTGAAAGTGCACTATGAAGATTGTTCACCTTTGCTGCATTTGGGATTTATATGGTTATTTGGTAACATTGTTTAAGAACTACTGGGTCTTTATGCAATCTTGCGTAAGGATATAATTTATACTATGTGAAAAAATAAGACAGGACTTATTACCAGAAACTACAAAGACAAATCATATACTTTTTTTAAGATTTGTTTTATGAAAAAGCACGTACATGTGTGCAGTTATTTTCTTATGTTGAAAAGACTCAAAGTTAAAAACGTCATAGTGAAAAATCAATATTAAAAATTTTGTCCACACTGAGAAAAAAAAAAAAAATCAGTGTGTTGTAGGATTGCTTCTATTATTCTGGGCTTCTTCTCTTCCTAGCAGTGTGAATTGAATTAAGATCCCTAGCTTAGTCTCTGAGATGGTGGGTTATGCTTCTAAGCATCAGCCATGACCTGTGTGATTGAGTTGATTTATGCTGTATAAAGCTATAGAGCTATAGAGTTGTCCTCGCTGTCAGTTTTTAACACTTTCAGGAAAGAGTCAACTGCAGAGATATTCTTTTATATGCTCTAGTTCCTCAGGAAGAGTGCTTGCATGTCCCAGGCTTCAGCAAAATCCCTGTAGTTCTCAGGGAGTTGCATGTTCTCCACCACAGAAGAGGTGGTTAAAGGAGTGATCCTGGGCATGATCAGGTTTGGTGAGGCTGCAAGACTTTGTGATGCCATGGCAGGGCTCAGAGGTCATTTTCCCAGCCACTAGGGAATTCCACTGGGCTGGGAGGGTCAAGGAATGCTTTCTAAACAGGAAGGCTATTCATGAGAAAAGGGCCAATATCTGACTTGCTCTTGGGAGTGAGCTTCACCCATTTTGTATTACCCCTGTCCTTTGTGTCTGACTTCAAGTGGGGGCTTTAACGTGTCACCCTAGGTTGATACGGAATTAGGAGCCACTGTCTTCCCCACTGCAGGTCACACTCTAGTCCAGCAGTATAGCTTTTAGCCTCAGCAAGGTTCAAGCACTGTTTTTCCAGTGATAGGAAAAGCTACTAGTAGCAGGGACATGGCAGGCTTTCCAAACCGAGAAGGGTATTCATAAGGAAGGGGCAACAATTCCCCCAAGAGGTTATTGGGAGTGCACTCTTCCCCTTTTTTGTTATCTTTGGCCTCTGATGTCCAGATGCAAGTGTGTAACTAAACACACCACACTTAGTTGCTGTGGAACCACTGGCTAGGATCTTCCCTGCTGGAGAACCCACACTAATCTGAAATGATGGCTTTCCTATGAGGAAGATGAGCACTTACCCATATAGCCACATCTCAGACTCCAACTGTATTCTCTCATCAATTTTACCTATATGGGCTCCCTCCTTTCTAGATTCTAGTTTCCAAATCCCTCCCCCATGTTTTCTAGCAACACATGTGAGTTCTGGGCACACAAGATCTGGCCTGTATGTCAATCTTAGTAGTGTACTTCCCTGCAATGTGCCAGTGGGAAGGTAGCTCCAAGATTGGGCATTCTGAGCCCACATAGGTCCTCAAGGGAAAAAGCATGGGCCCCACCCTCTGGGGAAACCTCAGACAGGAGAGTATGCCAGCTGACAAGAGGCAACCACTCACCTTTCCACCCACCCTAGCTTCTACTGCTCCTGATTTCCTCTCTGGTTCATGGATCCATCTTTTACATATTAAATGATTATTTATTGCAAACCTTCTATTTGTCAAGCATTGTACTCTATGCTGGGGCTAAGTTAAAAAGTGACACAAATCTGGGCAGTGCCTGTGACTCAAAGGAGTGGGGCACTGGCCCCATATGCCAGAGGTGGCGAGTTCAAAGCCGGCCCCAGCCAAAAACTGCAACAAAATGACACAAATCCCTGCCTTCATGGAACTGACCTTGTAGAGAAGGAAGGCATATGATAAAGGGAATAAACAAATGAAATATGATAATTTAAATGTTAATATATTCTGCAGATAAAAATAAATCAGCAGAAAACATAGGTTATACTGAGATGAGGGTTGTAAATTTATTTATTTATTTTTTAATATTTAGTTAAATCATAGCTGTGTACATTAGTGCAATCAAGGGGCACAATGTGCTGATTTCATATACAATCTGAAGGGTTGAAAATTTAAATAAAGTGGTACTGACACCCTCACCAAGAGGAGACTGTAATTGTGATCAAATAGCACAATCATGAAAAAAGGAGAGCAATGTGCTACATTTTAATGTGTTTAGCTCCGTACTCTTGAGCATCTTAGGCTTTTGAGCTGCAGTTTCCTCAATTATGATTGGTGGATAACTCAGCTGCCTGGCTGAATTACTTTTAGTATTAAATAAGAGGATGTTAGTATAGTACCTGTCATATAGTAGGTCATTAATAAATGGTAGATTTATCAAGAATAAATCACCTTCAGCATTAGTCAACTGAGTCGATTGTTTTCTAAAATTAATTCAAGTCAGTTATTATTCTCTCTCTCTCTCTCTCTCTTTTTTTTTTTTTTTTTTTTTTTTTTGGCACTTTTTGGCCAGGGCTGGGTTTGAACCTGCCACCTGTGGCATATGGGGCCAGCGCCCTACTCCTTTGAGCCTTAGGTGCCGCCCTTATTATTCTCTTTTTTGTCCTTTTCATTTAGCTACATTTTTGCTTAACTTTCTTTCTTGTCCCCTGAGTTTTAGGCTTTCAAGTTTTTAAGAAGCATTACCAATGTTACTTCCAATAATCATTTACTAGGTAATGGGATTTAATGAGTGGATTAGACTTGTCAGCCAGCTGCTTTAATCTCATTGTTTCCTATGGAACAATAGTTAAAAAAAAAAAAAAAAAAAAGTCAATAGAAAGCTTAAAAAACAGAGATTCCACAAAATAAAGAGTCTGAAACACAAACATGGCTTCAAAGTGATGGAAACATGACCTAGCTATAAGTATATGTTTGCAAAATCAATTTATAATAATAATAAACACATAGATGTTTGTTCTAAATGCCATACATATTTTGCACAGTGCCAAAAGGAAAAATAATGAAACAAAATAGTCAAAGACAATTATGACTAGAGTATGAATCAAATAGAAATATTTCCAGACTTAAAAAAAATGATATATTAAATCATAATAATGCAGTCATGTTCAAGGGGACAAATAATCAATTTAGGGAACCAGATGTTCCTTGGAGAATTCTCACAGTGATTTATATGTGGGAATTCCCCTGAAGTTTTTCAAAATTTTAACTGTAACTAAATACTTAGCATTTGTTTTAATTAGTCACATGCCCTGAACTATCACATTTCTTCTCATTCAGAAAACATGAAGGTAGAAGTAAAAGTTTTCAGTGAATGGAGAGTGTGGATTGTCAAAGGACAATGATATTTATAGACTTATATAATGGTAGGTACAGGAGACCATAAGGAATGGTGGGAAGAGTATGTGCTCTAAAGCTAGGTGTGTAGAGTCATGGCTGTGATAATGTAGGTTATTTGGTCTCCAAACTCCAAATAGTGATTCATGGCTGGATCACTTTTGTAATGCTTGATTCCCAAGTATAGGTGTGTCCATCACCCAAATAGGATGCATTATACCCATTAGCTGCAGTCTCTAGTCCTTGGGGCATGGACCAGTACCAGTCTGTGACCTGATAGGAATTGGGCTGCATAGCAGGAGGTGAGCAGCAGGCTAGCGAGCAAACATTTAACTGTATTTAAAGGTGCTGCCCATCACTTGCATCACTACCTGATATACATATCCTATCAGATCAGCAGTGGCATTAGATTCTCATAAGACAGCAAACTCTACTGTGAACTGCCCAAGTGAAGGATCTAGGTTGCATGCTCCTTATGAGAATCTAATGCCTGATGATCTGAGGTGAGGCTGAAGAAGGGGTGCTAGTGCTTGGGAGTGGCTGCAAATCCAGATGATCATTAGCAGGGAGGTTTGACCATACAGAGACCATAATACAATTGTTTGCAGACTCATATGAAAACCATATCAGTAAGTGACAAGTGACATTTAAGCTACATCTGGTTTCAGATGTAGCAGCAAGTGGGCATCTTACATCTTTGTAGCAGCAAGTGGGCATCTTACATCTTACTTCAATTGTAAAGCTGCATCTGGTGTCAGGCCTTATATTAGCAAGTGAGTTGATGTACTTCTGTTGTACAGCTATGTCTGGTGGCAGGCTTTAAGTCAGAATCTGATACTTATTTTAGTCCATGCACGACCTGGTCATTATTTTTTTACCATTTCCATCTGCACCTTTTACACACTGCATACTTGTTTCAGTCACAGCTTTGGTCAGCTTATAAGCTAACATTTTCAGAAATGAGTATAAAGCAAATGTCACTATTCAGCTTCTGTAAAAGGGGGAGACACCAAATGATGAGGCAGCAGAATACTCTAAGACTGCCAAGAAGGAAAACCGCATTAAAAAGAAAATGCCAAAAGCCCTACTTAAACTATGGATTCGTGGCAACAGGTAATTCCCATTCTCAAGCCTACTTTGTGTATAATGACCAGTGATCCAGTGAAGCCATGGAACCTCAAAACTGTTTTTCCATATGGAGACCAAACACTCAACATTAAAAAACAAGTCTTTGGATTTTTTCAGTAGAAAAAAATATGAATATGAAGAATAGAAGCAATTATTGAAGACTATCATTTCATCAAATGTGTCTGCACTGAAGGCATCGTTCTTAGTGGCTAACTACTTTACCAAAGCTAAGAAGCCCTTTTACTATTGGTGAAGAGTTGATCCTGCCTGCTACTAAGAACATTTTCTGTGAACCTTTAAGAGGTAGCATGTGTTCCTCCTTTGGCTAGCACCATAACTAGATGAAGTGAATAAAGAAAACATAAGGAAGAGAAAAAAAGAGGGAAAAAGAGGGGATAATGTAGGGATATCTTAGTTGTTGCATGAATGATTTATGTGGGAAAGATGAGTAAAGTAGCAGAGGATGTTGAGGCATCATTAATAGAGAGGATTAGTGAGTCACCATGGTACATAATGCAGACAGATGAGTCCACTGATGTTGACAAAAGGCAACAGTGCTTGTTTTTGTGCAGTGTATTGTTCAGGAGGATGTTCAGTCAGTTATGTGCACTTTTTTTTTTTTTTACCAACCAACACCATGGCTGCATATCTATTCAAGTCTTTGGATCACAATCTATCAGAAAAATTGAACTGGTCATTTTTTATCAGTATATACATGGACAGAGTGGCTGCCATGACTGGACAGCTTTCTGGTTTTACTACTCAAATCAAGTAAGTTGCTTCTGAATGTGAATGTACACACCGTTTCATTCATAGAGAAATGTTTGTTAGCTGAAAAATGTCACCAGGACTAAACAACATTGTGCACTATGTAATTAAAATTATCAGTCAAGGGTGGAGCAAGATGGTAGATTAGAAGGATCTCTTTGCTGGCCTCTCCCAGTATAGCAGGGGAAAAAGAGAGAACCCAACCATATGTAGCATGAGGAACCTAGCTAGAGTCGTCACCCTGGAAGCATAGCCAGGTGGTGGTAAACTGCAGGAGAAAGCAGGAGGTCTGAAGCTGTGGAGGGCTGATTCAGTAGGTGAATGCCTGGGAGTGGGCAGTGACTAGCCAGACCCTCATAGAGATCTTGGGCTGGGGGGAGCCATTTCACAATTTTTGGATTTTAGGAGAAGATACACATTGAATGGAAAGCTTGGAAGAGTGGGCAGACTCCAGCAGTGTACAGAAACCTAGTTTGAATACTGGGTGGAGTGGATTTAACCATCAGCTTGTCTGCTTTGGGGGCTGCCATTGGGGGAAGGTTGTGACTAGTAGCCGGGCTACCATTGTGAAAAGGACTGTCTGCAGGGACCAAAAGCACAGCTGTCTCTGACACACTTGCTGAGATTGGGCTTCCATTCTTTCAGCTAGCTGAGTGGCTCCTGTACCCCTCAGGAATTGTTGTCAGGGGGCACTGTGAGACTTGCTTCCTCAGGATTCTGGAGAATTTTAAGACCCCAAGTTGGTGGGGGCTGAATGCTGAGGAAACAATCAGGCACTCACTGAGGGCAACTAAATTAGAAAGACAAGACCTGTTCTCCTTGAAACTAGAGTTTGTCTGGCATGTGTTCTACATCCCCTAAAACCACAGTGCCACCTGGTGTCCCAGATATATATGTATATATCCCTGTTATACTTGCTCCTGTCCTAGATAGCTAGATAGCTAGATAGATAGACAGACAGACAAAAATATAGATATGGATATATAGATACCATTTGTTTGTGGTATTTTTAGTAATTTTTTCTTGTCTTTGTTGCTGAGATTGTGGTTGGTTTGGGTTATTTCAGCTTTTCTTTTTTTGTTTGTTTTGCTTTTGCTAAATTGTTTGGTTGGTTCTATTCCTAACTTCCATTTTTACTTTTGTCAAGAGCAAGGGCTCCTGTGCTTTTGGTTATGGTATTTCAGCCTCATGTATTCTCTCTATATATATATTTTACTTCTCTCCTTCTTTCTCTCTTTTGATAGAGACTTTTCTACTTTACTCATCTTTCCCACATAAATCACTCATGCAACAACTAAGATATCCCTACATTATTCCCTCTTTTTCCCTCTTTTTTTCTTTTCCTTATGTTTTCTTTATTTAATACAACTGTTATTTTTAATTTTCCTGATATATTCTTTTGTTTTTCTTTTTTTCTCTTTTCTCTGAGTGCTGGGGTGTCATGGCATTGGTCTGACTAGGAAGTCACTGCAGTGGTCTGAATAAGGAAGTCAAGAAATCATGGTATAGGAAGTCCTTCTACCTTTGGCCTTTGGAAGACAGTACACTCAAGTCAACACTGCTGAATTTTTCTTTTTCTTATTTATTTTTTCTTTCTTTCTTGTTTTTGTTTTTTCTCCTTTCTTTCTTTTTCTATACTTGGCAGAGGTACAGTGTTGCTTTGCTCAAGCTAATACAGAGCTCCTGATTTTGTGGACTGTCCCATCCAGCCTCACCAAATCCTTGAGTTACAAGTGTGGCCTTAGGACTATGCCGAACAATATCATTTTTCCTATCATTCTCAATCTGTCTCTCTGTCCTCTTTTTCTCCTGTTCACAGAGAGATTCTTTTCTTTCATCTCCCTTCCTTTTTATTTTCCTTCACTCTTATCTTTTCCTCTATATTCTTTTCCTCCTCTTTCTCCCTGCTCACTCTTTACCCTTCTCTTCCTTATACAAGAGGCCACTTTAACACCTAAGCACTGAGATAAGGTTATTTAGAGTGAAAGAGATAGTAAGAAAAAAAATTAGGGCAAAGAGATGAACAAGAAGAAAACACCTATGATGAGGGACAAAGAAAAATTCTGACAACATGAAAAACCAAAACAGAACAACTCCCACAAGGGAACATGAGGCAGGTACTGCACAGGAATCCATATAATTCCATTAATAAAGAATTAATGGAATTGAGATAAATGGAATTTAAAGTATGAAGGATAAAGTAAATTAAGGAAATTGGTGAGAAAGTGGAAAAACAATCAAAAATGGATAAAAGACTTGAGGAATATAGAAAGGATAAGGCAGAGCTTATGAAATGAGGGCATCAATCAAGAAATGAAAATATGCAGTACAAAGCATCAATAACAGATTAATCCATGGAGAAGAAAGAATCTCATAGCTAGAAAATAGTGTTTCTGAGCTAAATCAGGTAGAAAAGAGATAGACAAGAAGAGAGAAAAATCAGTACAAATACTTAGAGAATTATGGGACTTCACAAAGAGTTCAAACATATGAATTATAGGAATACCTGAAGGAGAAGATGATTACCCCAAAGGAAGGAAGCCCCACTGGAGGATATCATAAATGACGACTTCTCACATTTCACTAAAGATTCTGACACACTCCTTTCAGAGGGATGTCAATCCCCAGGTCACATCAACTCAAATGGAGCTTCTCCAAGATACATTATCATGATCCTTTCTAATGTCAATACAAAAGAGAAAATTCTACAAACAGCCAGGAGTATGCGCTAATTGACCTACAGGGGCAGGTCAATTAGGGTGTCAACAGACTTATCAGCTGAAACTTTCCAAGCCAGAATAGAATGGTCACCTACCTTTAACCTTCTTAAACAAAACTATTTTCTTCCCATAATTCTGTGTCCTGATCAATTAAGCTTCAAAATTGTTGGAGAAATAAAATATTCTGCTGATATGCAAACACTGAAGAAATTTGTCACAATAAGACACGCTCTACAGGAAATACTTAGACCTATTCTCAACACTGACCATCACAATGAATTGCCAGCAAAGTAAATACCAAAAACTAAATGTAAAAACTTAGCTTTGACAATGATACAATGGATAAAACTATGTTCACAAAATAGGATGAATAGAACTCCATCCCACTTATAAATTCTCCCAATAAATGTTAATGGCTTGAGTTCCTCACTAAAGAGGCACAGGCTGACTGATTGGGTAAAAGAAAGCACAAGTTATCAATATAGTGTCTCCAGGAAATGCACCTGGCCTTGAAGGATAAATCATGACTCAGGATTAAGGGATGGAAAATACTACTGTAAGCAGTTATTAAAGCAAGCAATTATCAAAATACTATTGTAAGCATTATCAAAAGCCTTTTCTGCAACAATTGAAAGATAACCCTCCTGGCAATTGCAGCAACACCAAAAATAAATAACTGGGAATAACTGGGAATTGATTGAGGTAAAAAGCTTTTGCACAGCTAAGGGTAAAGCAAACAACGCAGATAGCCTTCAGAATGGGAGAAGATTTTTGCATGTTATGAATCTGACAGAAACCTGATAACAATAATCTACAGAGAATACAAATTAAACAAAAAGGAAAGGGCAAACAACCCCCTCTATAAGTGGACGAAAGACTTGAACAGAAACTTCTCCAAGGATGACAGATGAATTGTGAAAAACACAAGAGAGAAAAGGCTCATCATGTTTAATCATTAGAGAAAGGTAAATCAAAACCACTCTAAGATATCACCTAACCCAAGCAAGATTAGCCCTCATCACAAACTCACAAAACACCAGATGCTGGCATGGATGTGGCAAGAAGGGAACACTTCTACACTGCTGGTGGAATTGCAAACTAATACAGCTTTTTTTGGAGAAAAGTATGGAGAATCTTCAAAGATCTAAAAGTAGACCTTCCATTTGATCCTGAAATCCCATTACTGGGTATCTACGTAGAAGAACAAAAATAATTTTACCCCAAAGATATTTGTACCAGAATGTTTATTGTGGCTCAATTTATAATTTCCAAGTTGTGGAAGCAACCTAAATGCCCATAAATCCATGAATGGATCAACAAACTGTGATATATGTATACCATGGAATACTATTCAGTCATTAAAAAATATTGAGACTTTACATCTTTTACATTTACCTGGATGGTTTTGAAATAAATTCATTTTATAAAGAAATAAAATATTCTGCTGATATGCAAACACTGAAGAAATTTGTCACAACAAGACACTAAAAGTCATACTTTTAGTAAAGTATGGCAAGAATGGAAAAATAAATATTCAAAGTACTGCATACTAATATGAAAACAATCTACAATTACATTCTCATGAACAATAAAACACAGATATAGTCTAGTACAGGAATAGAGGGAAGACAGGGGAGGAGGGTTGGAGAGGAAGATCAGCAGAATGAGGGAGAGCATGAGGCAGGAACTCACTTAATATGCACTTTGTGAGCAGTGTATAACACACCTCCTGGATGAGGATCACTTTTACAACTGGAAATTTACCATGGAATTGAAAACAATGTAACCTAAAAATTTGTACCTTCATATTAATTTGAAAATAAAAAAAAAATAAAAACAACAACAAAAAAAAAATCATTTTTGCTCCATACCATAATTTTTGGTATTTTGTGTTTAAATTTTCATTTAATTCAGGGTATATTTTATTTTCCTTTTAATTTTATACAGAATTTTCTAATTATATTTCACTTTCAATTTAATGTTCTTCACATTAGGCTTATTGGCTATTCAGAAGCATGTTGTTTAATGTCCATATATTTGCAAATGTTACAAAATTTCTTTACTTACTGATATCTAATTTCACACCTTTCACACCTTTATGGACATAAAAAATACTTGATAGGATTTCAATCTTCTTAAATTTTTTAAGGCTTGTTTTATGGCCTAATATACAATCTATCTTGGAGAATGTCCTCTGTGCATTTAATTTGAATGTGTATTCTTTTGCTGTTGCATGGAATGTTCTATACATGTCTGCTCATTCCATTTGGTCTGAAGAGTAGTTTAAGTCTGATATTTTTACTGATTTTCTCTCTGGATTATCTGAATATTGTTGAAAGTAGGATATTGAGTACCCCTACTATTACTGTATTATAGTCTACTTCTTCCTTCATATCTATTAATATTTGACTTATATATTTAGGACTCCCAATGTTGGGTGCTCATATATTTACAATTACTATATTGTATCAATGAATTGACCACCCCCACCACTATATAATTACCTTCTTTATCCAGTTTTAAAGTTTTCAACTGAAAGAACATTTTATCTAATATAAATATTGTTACATCTTTTCTTTTCTGGTTTCCATTTTCCTGGAATATCATTTGCTATGATTTTATTTTTAATCTATGTGTATCCTTATAGGTGCAGTGAGCTTCCTGTAGGTAGCATATAACTGGGTCTTTTTCTTTATCTATTCAGGCACTGTAGGTATTTTGTTTAGAGCACTTAATCCATTTATACTCAAGGGAATTGTTCATACATTAAGATTTACTATTGTCATTTTGTTAATTGTTTTATTTATGTTTTCTATAGATTCTTAGTTGCTTTCTTTCACTTTTGCTCTTTTGTTTGTAATTAAGTTTTTTCTAATAATATGCTTTAATTCCTTATTTTTTATCTTTTGTGTATCTAATACAGGTCTTTGCTTTATCATTGCCTTGAGTCTTACATAAAACATATTATCATTATAACAGACTGTTTTAAGCTAATAGAAACTTATTTTTACCATGTTTAATACAATGTTTAAAATTGAATTTTTTTTTTTAGAGACAGTTTCTTTCTTTCTTTCTTTTTTTTTTTGAGACAGAGTGTCACTATGTTACCCTGGGTAGAGTGCCATGGTGTCACAGCTCACAGCAACCTCAAACTCTTGGGCTTAAGTAATTCTCTTGTCTCAGCCTCCCAAGAAGCTGGGATTACAGGAACCCACCACAACACCAGGCTATTTTTTTATTCTAGTTCTCATTGTTGTTTGGCAGCCCGGGAATGGAGTCGAATCCACCAGCTCTCGTGTACGTGGCTGGTGCCCTAGCCACTGAGCTACAGGCGCAAAGCCAAAATACAGTGTCTTTCTATGTTTCTCAGGTTACCCTAGAATTTCTGAGTTCAATTGATTCTCCTGCCTAAGCCTCTCAAGTAGCTAGGATTACAGGTGTGCACTGCCATTCAAGCAAGCAACTCAATTGAATTACAAGAAAAATTCTATTACTACACCATCTCCTTTTATTTTAAAATTGTGGAAATTTTAAATATTATGGAATTTTAAATACTATGGAATTCTATTCAGTATTTCATATTTGGTGCCAGGCAAGACCTTATATAGGGAATGAGGCTTCATGTACTGTACAAATATTGTACTGTACAATATTTTCCACAATTTATATCTTTTTATACTGTGTAACTCTTAAAACTTATTAAGCTATTATTTTTAATAGTTGAGCTTTTTTAGCCTTCATGCTAAAAAATATGTGATTTTTACACCACCATTATGGTATTAAAGCTTTTGAGTTTGACTTGTGCTTACTTTTACAAGTGATGTTTTTATATTTATATGTTTTTGTGTTACTAATTAGCATCTTTCTCTTTTAGCTTTAATAACTCCCTTTAGCATTTCTTAGAAAACAAATCTGGTGATAATGAACTCCCTTAGCTTCTGTTCATCTGGAAAAGTCTTTATCTCTCCTTCATTTCTGAAAGAGAGCTTTGCTGGGTAAAGTGTTCATTGGTGGCTTATTTTATTTTCTTTCAGCACTATGAATATATTAATATTTTGTGATGTTTTGTAATGTTTCTACAAAAAAAGAGTGCTTCTAGCCTTTTTAAAAGCCCTTTATGTGTTATTTGCTTCTTTTCTTTTGCTATTTTCAGGATTTTCTCTTTGTCTTTGATTTTTGATAGTTGGATTAAGGTATGTCTTGGTGTAGTCTTATTTAAATTAAATCTCATTGTAGACTGTTTATCCTTCTATACCTGAATATTTATGTCTTTCTTTAAATTTGGAAAGTTTTCTACTATAATTTTTTAAAATGAGCATTCTACCTTTTTGTCTTCTTCTACTTCAAAAACTTTTATACCTCAAATATTTTTTCTTTACATGATATCCCACAAATTTCATAATCTTTCTTTATTAATTTCACTGTTATCTCTCCTCTGACTATATATTTTCAAATAAACTGTCTTTGAGATCACAGATTCCTTCTTCTGCCTAATTAAGTTTATGTAGGCACCTTATTATAGTTTTCACGTAATTCATATTTTTCAACCCCAGAATTTGATTTTTTTGCTGACTTTTTTTTTAATATTTCTAATTAATATAAGTGTACATACAACTAGGTTACATTGTTTACATTTGTTAGGTAAAATCCAAGTTGCAATTAAACCCTTCACCCAGGAGGTGTGCTATATACCTCTAAATTGTACCTGATAGGTGAAAACTTACGACAACCCTCCCTCTGCCCTCCTCCTGAATTTAAATGTGTTTTTCTTTTGTGTGGGTGTGTAGTTGTTCATCTATTAGTTTCATACAAATATTGAGTATGTTGGATGCTTGATTTTCCATTTTTGTGATATTTTACTTAGAAGGATGTTCTCCAGATCCTTCCAGATAAATACAAATGATGTGAAGTCTTTATCTTTCTTTATGACTGAATAGTATTCTATGGTATACATATACTATGATTGTTCATTCATTCATGGGTTGGTGGGCACTTGAGTTGTTTCCACGTCTTTGAAATTGTGAATTGAGCCTCTATAACATGGGGGAGGTCAGATTGAGGGAAGGTGAATGGTGGGATCACACCTATTATGCATAATGCAAGGATACATGTCAGA
Organism: Loris lydekkerianus; assembly: GCA_963574355.1. Taxonomy (NCBI): domain Eukaryota; kingdom Metazoa; phylum Chordata; class Mammalia; order Primates; family Lorisidae; genus Loris; species Loris lydekkerianus. The sequence continues at coordinate 13,459 of CAUYPK010083192.1, forward strand.
TCTATTAGTATAGAGTACACACAATAATTAAGTAAACAAGATGAGGTATATATTGACCAGTGTGATGTAAGCATTACTAATTCTATATGAAATTAGCACATATACCCCATAAAGGCATTAATGTATACATGATCTATGCATTTAGGATTTAAAAACAAAAATAAAATAATTATAAAAAAAACTTTTAAGTACAAATGTCCATATGGTAAATTAATTTTTTTTTTCTTCTGGGTAGATACCTATTAATGCCTAGCTAAGGGCACAATAACTAAAGCAAACACACAACCTTCAGAATGGGAGAATATCATTGCAAGTTACAAATCTGTCAAAGGCTTAATAACCAAAATCTATAGAGAACTTAAGCTAATCAACAAGACAAGAGCAAACAACCACATTTATCCTTGGAAAAGAGACATGAACAGAACGTTCTGCCAAGAAGACAGATGAATGACCAACAAACACATGAAGTAATGCTCATCATCCCTGATCATCAGAGAAATACGAATAAAAACCAGCCTGAGATACCACCTAACCCAATGAGAATAGCCCACATCACTAAGTCCCATAGCTGCAGATCATGACATGGATGTGGAGAGAAGGCAACACTTATACACTGCTGGTTGGACTTCAAACTAATACACAATTTTATTTTTAAAAATAATTTCAGTATTTATATTGAATTTCTTATTTTCAATATTTAATGTGCTCTTGATTGCATTGAATTCTTTTTTTCTGATTTGTTTCAAGTTCACTAAGCTCCCTTAAAGCAATTATTTTATATTCTTTATGAGGTGGTTTGCATGTCCTCAAGATAACCTAGGGCCTGAGACTACAGTACATGAAACCTCATTCCATATATAAGGTCTTGTCTGGTATCAAAGATCTAGTGGGACAGGCCTGGACCCTGGATACACCAGAGGGTGGGGCCATAAAGACCTGTTTGACACTGAGTAGTCCTATTGTCCATGTCCCTGTGTACACACGTGACATTTGAGGCCAAGGGTGCCATACTGGTGCTGAGGCTGCAGGAATTGTCTTGGGGATGGGTGGGTGGAATCCTAAATTGGCAGGCGCCATTCTGGAGTCTGGATCTACAGTTAATGGCCTGATAACTAGAGATGTATTTGACAGTCTGGTGCTGGAGAAGGCCTGAAGCCTGTGGCCATAAGGGCCAGCCTGTTGCTGAGGGTGGTGTGGATCCTAAGACTGCTGCAGTGGTCCTGATACTGAGTGTTTCTGGAGCCTATATTGCCAGGTTCTGACCTGCAGAATGGGGTTTGTGGGGCCAGACTAATGAGTAGAACTTTTGGGGTAAATGCAGGGCTGAAATGGGCCTGAATCTTATAATCATGGGGTTTAGATTCATTCTGGCGGTTAGGGTTAGCCCTGGGACTACAAGATCTGATCTGGAATTTGGGCTGGCCTGGAGGTTTGGTGCATGGAAGCTGGCCTAGATTCTACACCTGTGTGTCCTGCCTGGAACTAGATTTTCGTGAAACAGACCTAAAGTAGGTGTATGTAAGAGTATTTCTCTCTACATCATGTTTATTTGGTTTGTAGTACAGGTGAAAACAGTAATGCAAAACTTATTGTCTTGCTTATACTCTTCAACTTTTCTTATTTGCAGGCTATAACCAGGTGCTATATTTTCTAATCTGCTTTCACATATGGATAGCTGTTCACATTGAAGGGGAATGATGGCTGGAGAGAGTTCTATTCTGTCATCTTGGTAACATCTGTTCTTAGTTTTGTCTCTTCTATACTTCTTGTTTCTGAATTTGTTTTTAGCTGCAGCTTCTAATAATTCTGGATCTATTCTTTAGGGCATTACATAATAGCAGGCCATCACTTTCTTCAAACTAAACTTGTTATTTGTCATACCTTAAAATACTCATATTTTCTTTATCCAGTAACTCCTTATAGTGAACAAAGAAATAAACATTTCCCCTCATTAATTTTAATCAGCTTAGATTTGAAAGATACCTCATCTTTTCTACATGCCTAGGAGGTATATTAAATTTTATAGTTTGATATGAATGCATATTCCAATAATTTTAGCTACATCTACAAGAAAACAATCATTTGGATTTGAAATCCCTGAACTATGATAGTTAATTATGCTTGGAATGCTCTTATGACTTTCAATTAATGGAATAAAAAACTTTTTATTAAAATTAATACTAGTTTCAAGGCTATTACATGCTACAGAAGTGACCTTAAATGAAAATACATACTCAAAGAGCATTTAGCATATCTGAGTACCAAATACCTCTACTAAATTTTATATACTTATTGCCACATTTCTGCATATATTTGTTTCCTTTTAAAAAATTAAAAACATTTCCAGTATGGATTTTTATTCTATTATTACCTTCTACTTTTGGTGAAGAGTGTTTAGGAGGAATATGATATTCTGAGATCTATAAGATTACTCTCTTTCACAATTGTATTAATTTTTTCATGAGAAAACTAATTCAAAGCCATGAAAAACATTTTGGCTTCTATGTACTGCAAGTAAATTTTGCAGAAGCCAATCAAATAATAGATTTACAGAAAAAAGTAGAAGAACATTTTTACTCAAAGATCATTTTTTCAAGTAAATATACAGATGTATGTATCTTAAAATAACCTTTAAATACATTTCCTTCTACAGCTTTCTCTTTCAGTTTTATTTCATATTCCTATTTGTTCTACTTCTCTGTAATTAATTTCATTTAGCTCCTCATTTTCATTTTCACTGTCACTAACTGCTCTACTTCAAGATATTAGTACCTTTGGCTTAAACTATTGGTAAAATCTCCAAAATGATGTTTTTGCCTTTCAAAATCTCCTTTCTCCTCATTAATCAATCAACACCAGAAACACTTTCTTAAAAGATATATCATAGAATTCCATTTTTAAAAAATTTTCAAGAAAATTTCTTTTTTTATTATTATTAAATCATAGCTGTGAACATTAATGCAATCATGGGGCACCATACACTGGTTTTATAGACCATTTGACATATTTTAATCACACTGGTTAACATAGTCTTTCTGGAATTTTCTTAGTTATTGTGTTAAGACATTTATATTCTACATTTACTAAGTTTCACA
>CAUYPK010083196.1:0-51207 GCA_963574355.1 Loris lydekkerianus
AAGCCTATCTCTGTGAGTAACCCAGGGGGGTCCAGATTTCTTAAGCCTCTGGAAGAAAAGTAAGTCATTTTAAACTCACCTCGAACTTACTTTGTGTGCTTGACGTAGGATATGTTTATTTGTAAATATTATCCTACACCCACCGGGCTGTCCTGACCTACCCTATAGCCACATCTTGTGCCACATGTCCTTGCACTATTTCTTGCATGCCTGCAACCTGGGCTTCCACACTGTGTTTCCTTTCACCCTGTGCTTTTTCCCTGCCTTTGCTCAATCATCAGTCCTCAGGGAAGAACTAGCCTACCCTAGCCCTCCTGACAAAGGCCAAGTCTCTATTATGTCATCTTGTGAGACGGAACACCCTCCTTTGTAGCATTTTCTTCAACAATGGTTTTATATTTGCTTTTCTGATTATTCTAATAATGTCTGTCTGCCTTATTCAGCAGCAAACTCTATGAGGGCAAGGACTGAGTCAAACATAGTACTTAGTGGTTTCTCAATAAATATTTGATGAATGACTGAGGAATGTATGATTGAATGAGACAGTGGGCAGGAGTAACCTAAAGAACTGAGGTTTTCATAACCTAGAGCTGTGGTCCCCAGTCCTGGGGCCTCGGATGGGTACTGGCCCGTGGGCTATTAGGAACCCGGCTGACCTGCAGAGCAGGAGGTGAGCAGTGGGGAAGCAAGGAAAGCACCATCTGTATTTACAGCCGTTCCTCATTGCTCACAGCACCACCTGAGCTCTGCCTCCTGTCGGATCAGTGGGGCATCAGATTCTCATAGAAGCATGAACCCCACTGTACACTGATGATCTAGGATGCACGCTCCCTAGGAGGCTATCATGTCTGTTGATCTGAGGTGGAGCTGAGGTGGTGATGTTAGCACTGGGGGTCTAGTTGCAGCAACACAAGCTCAGGGCTCCCACAATAAGTGTAATGGGCTTCAATTATTCCCAACCCAGTCTGTGGAAAAATAGTCCTCCACGAAACCAGTCCCTGCTGCCAAAAAGGTTGGGGACTACTGACCTGGGGTCCGTGGGTGGGCTTGCAAATCCACAGCAACTGAGACTGTCTGCATTGGTGAGTGGGTATCCACAGCACATTTGCGTGGCTTCTAAGGGGAGAGCCCTTGGATTTTGACAGATTAAGACTCTTTAAGGGGGATCAGTGCCAGTAGTACAGTGGTTATGGCACCAGCCACATGCACTGAGGCTGGCGGGTTCCACCCCAGCCTGGGCCAGCTGAACAACAATGCAACAAAAACTAGCTGGCGTTGTGGTGGGCACATGTAGTCCCAGCCACTCGGAAGGCTGAGGCAAGAGAATCACTTAAGCTCAAGAGTTTGAGATTGCTGTGAGCTGTGACGTCACAGTACTCTACACAGGGCCACATAGACTCTGTCTCAAAAAAAAAAAAAAAAAAAAAAAGGAAAAAGAATTTTTAAGGGGTTTCATGTCAATATGTTTAATTACATGAAAAGAAGGAGAAGGGAAAAAACTGAGAAAAATGTAAAACGATAAAGGGGGAAATTCGTAAGAAAAATAGAACAGAAGAAAGGTTAACAGCGGAGAAAGAATACACAAGAAGGCACTTGGCAGTGGCAGTTATTCTTGAATGAATTCTGCTAACTTAGTGGTGTTGACTCTGTACAAGGCCCTTAGGCAGAGCATGGTGCCTCAGCCTGTAATCCTAGCACTCTGGGAGGCTGAGGTGGGAGGATTGCTTGAGTTCAGGAGTTCAAGACCAGCCTGAGCAAGAGCAAGACCCCCATCTCTATTTAAAAAATAGAAAAATTAGCTCGGTATTGTGGCTAGTACTTATAGTCCTGGCTATTTGTGAGGCTGAGGCAGGAGGATTGTTTGAATATAGTTTGAGGTTGCTATGAGCTAGGCCATGGCACTGTAGCCTGGGACAAGAGAGTGAGACTCTGTACTCTGCAACTCCTGTCGCTGTCATCCCAAGATCCCTGGGTATGGAGTGTGAGTTTGAAATCAGTGTGAGGGGGTGCCTGCCTATGTGGGTGTGTCAGTTGCTGCCTCTGATTCCATTTTGACTCATTCAGAAGTTACAGAAAATCTTCCACTGTGGGAATGAAGAAAGCCAAGGAGAGCTCACTGTACCTTATAGGAAGAGTCCTGCTTTCCACCGTTACTAAATATTCTCCTCGCCCTAATAAATCTCAGGGTCTCTGTCTACCCTTTTGTGAAAAGAGATCTATCTCCATGACCTTTTCTAGCACCCTCCCCACCCCCACCCAAGAAGTTGGATGTTCCTAACAGCCTGGCATATGGCACAGACTTGGGCTGGAGGAGACAGCAAGCAGAGGTTTAGGGGAAAGGAGGACAGATGACAGCTTGCCCGCCACCTCTAGCTGACTATGGCTGAGCCTACCCCAGTGACACCTATAACCCCAGATGGGCCATAACCCCAAACCTGACCTTCCTCCCAGACTGTCGCAGTTGAGGCAGCTCTAGAGTTCAGCAGGGGTTTGGGCAGGCTGGAGGCAGACTCAGGGAGACTGACCAGAGGGGTCCCTAAGGGACAGGATCAGCCCGAGGGTCAGCACAGTGGGCCAGTCAAGTGTTCCTTCTTATTTTATTGACTGGGATTAGAATATTTGCCCCCCTTTATCCAAAATATTTTCAGCACTTCAGGCAGGGCTGATCCTTAACAAGGCCAGAAAGCATCTAAGTTGGAACTTGGTGTCCCTCTCTCTTTCCACATTTTCCATTTGGAAGCCACTTTCCCTCTGCTGCCATCCTTTCTCTGCTCTGCTGCCTCCAGAACTCTAGAAATTTCTGGAAATTTCTGCCCACCCCTAGAAAAATTTACTTTTTCTAGAACTTTGACCCAGGGCTGAGGTGCCCAAAGTGAATTTGATTAGCAAAGTTGTACTCTGCCTTTACATTTCTCTTCCCAAACAGAAACTGCCTCTGACAACTGAGGCCTCCATGCAGAGGCCACAGCGGCAGGGAAGACAGTTTCAGCACTGCTTGCAAAACACTCCTTCTTGCCCAGTTAATCTCAGGCCTGAGACTGCATATTTAATGCAAAACTCAGATAGCGGGTTGTTTCCATCTCAGGGCCAGCTGGGAGTTTGCAGAGAAGGACTGTAAGACCTTTGACACTCACAGGGGGAAGAACATGCAGATGGGTTCCAGGTGTGTCTGCCTGGCGGCGATGCCAACACCACTAGCACACTGTTGTGTGCTCATCATCCTGGTGGGGCCTTCATGGAGACCACAAGGACCTCTACTTGTCTCCCTGGCCTGAGAAATGTCACCAACGGCCTTGCTCCATGAAGTAGGGTCCTCAGAACAGGAGCGGCAGCATCACATGGGAGCTTATTAGAAACACAGAATCTCAGTCCCACCTCTGCCCCAGCCCTGCTCAGTCAGAGCTGCATTGCGTCAGGATTCCTGGGAATTTGCTTGCACCTTGATCTTGCAGCTACAGGGTCTGGTGTAGTGTTTTGCAACCTTTTTTATCTCACAGCACACTTGAAGCTATAGTTATCCTTCCATGACACATTTAAATTATGTTGATCCAAAATGAATATACTTACTGTGCTTTGAACCTTTCTTTTGAAAATAATTTAATTAATTGTCTTTAATAATGTTTGGAGCATGCCCGAGATCCTCTCACAGCACACTAGTTGAAAATCACTAGTCTAGTGGGTCTTCCTACCAGTTGTCATTCCTGAGGGTCTTTACTGGATGATATCTTGCTGGCTTGGCTCCCACTAGGGATTGAGCCTCCACAACTCAGTAGGGTCAAGGCTAGTGCCAGTGTGGATAGGGGCAGTCCCTCACTCTTGCATTTGGGAGCCTTAATGATAGGAGTATTGTGTGCCATACAGTGTTTGCCTCACCGCCATGTTGCTTCTGTCCCCAGGCAATCTATAAAATGGTTTCCTCCGTAATGAAAATGCCTGAAGATGAGTCAACCCCAGAGAAAAGGACAGAAAAGATCTTCCGCCAGATGGACACCAACAGAGACGGTAAGAGGCGGAGGCTCTCTGCTCTGTCAGGTGGGGCTGTGGGAGGGGCCAGGGCGTCCAGGACGGGAAACAACACTGGAGGACACAATCTCAGGCTTGGGGACCTTGCTGGAGACCCTTTATGAGGCTATCGCACCCTCCGTGCTTCCTGGCTGGGCAGGAAGGACGAGGACTAGGTGGTCGCTACAGAGCTGATCCCAGTCCAGGGGGAACTGTCTTCTTTCTAGGCCCTTCTCTCCTCCTTCTCAGTCATCTTCTATCTCCAAGAAAATCTGATGGGTCTTATGGAGCAGGAATGGAAGAACCCAAGAAAGCACTGTTAGCACAGGCCAGTCCTCAGGACAGGCCCAGGGCACAGCAGGCCGGGTCCCTGCAGGCCATTCAGAATGGGAGGAGAGGTTGTATCATCTGACCCAGGTGCTGGCAGCTTTCACCCCAGCCTGCTCATGGGATTCTGTTGGGGTGTTTTGTGTATGCTGTAAGGGGTTGGGTTTCCCAGAGACACATGGGCTCCCTCAGTCACTGAGGGACCAGGGAGGCAGGAGGAGGGAGGGAGGGAGATGGCCAGGAGGTTCCCACCTGAAGGCACCACCTGCACAATTCAAACCCAACAAAGTAACAAGGAGGGTTGGAATAGAATAGAAGGACTTCAGATACGGAGTTGCTGGATAGAATACAGAAGGCCCAATTATCTTTGAATTTCAGATGAACAAGGGATTTTTGAGTATAAATATTTGGGGCATACTTATACTAAACAATTGTTTGCTGTTTATCTGAAATTCAAAGTTCACTAGAAGTCCTGTATTTTATTTGCCAAATCTGGCAATCCTATTTAGATGTTATACCCCAATTTAAAGTGTTGAGCTCAGGGCCTGGTCCGTCATAGGCTCTGCAGCTCTTGCTGTTCTGATCAGCTCACTTGTTGTCTCAGAGTCCCCAGCAGTTCCTGTCAAATATGTGCACGTGCACTCATCCGCCCCACCTCACATCAATCTACAGAAAACAGCAGGCTTTGCAACAGAGCGAGCCTCTCTCTCTTTTTGTCCCCACCTTGGGTCACCAGCTGCCTGAAAGTCTGGGTTTGCACAGTGCGGGCCAATCCCTTTGCTGTGTTTCCTCCACCCAGGTGCCATTTTGTCCCATTACATCTTATTTCTCCTTAAATTTGATTGTTCTTAAAGAGGAAACAAGCGCGGACCTATTCTAGTAGCTAATAAACTTACTGATATTACACAGTAGAATTTGCTGTTGCTCCAGGGAACACGAGGGGTCTGTGCTCTGCTCTAGGTCCCCACCCTTTTAAAGCAGGGCTGGAGGGTGGAAGAAGACCAAGAATGCCACAGGATAATGTCCTGCATGCTGGTCATAGGCAACAAACGAGGGTCTCTCCACTGGGAGCCTGATGCTATAGGATCGCAGAGCCCTAACTGGGCTAGACCTCGAATGCTCAAGTCCTGTACTTCCCTAAGGGAAAGGGTGGAGAGGGAAGGGGAGGAGGAAGCAGGAGGAGGCGCTCAGCCCACAGTGGTCAGAGGAATCTTAACCCAATCAGGAAGACTGGGTGCTTTAGCTCAGTGCTTAGTTTCCAGACCCCAGGGCTGAAGCCACCTGGCTCCCTCTCTGTCTGGAGCAGAACAGACCTCACAGGGAGCCCAGCCATTAGATTCCTCTTGCCTGAGGCTCTTGGCATTCAACCCCTGGCCTCTGACTGGAAGAGAAAAGCCTGGGGCCATAGGCAAGCCCAGCTCTGAAGTCAAAGATGGGATTCGTCTCTGCCACCAGCAGGTGGCGCCTCCCAGAGCCGCCCTCTGAGAGATTGCAAGGTCCTGGGTGGCTGCTGCTGTCTCCTTCCCATGGTGCCTTGCAAACTGAGGACCCCATCACCATTCTAACTACTACGTGGATGGGGCATGTTCATAAAAAACGGTCAGAACATGAAACCTAGAGGGGACCAACTCTATGTATTGAAGACAAACTAAATCCCCATCTTTCTTCTTCATGTAGATAAAATGGGTTTGGTTAAACAAGAACTAGGTTCTGGGGCGAAGGGTTGTGGCTGAGAGCAAGACATATTTATTGATGTCTCTGTTGGGGGAATCGCCTCCTGTCTGTGTTTGGAATAAATCAAGAAATAAGAAAGCAATAACTGAGGCAACAGGACAGGGCTACCATGGGTGATGTGGCTCAGTGTGGTAGTCCCAGCATGTGCTGACAAACTCCAAGTGCTGTGCAGAGCAGGGTGGACTGGTGCCTGTCCATGGAGGAGCAGGTGGAAATAAGTCCTCTCTGGGGCAGCTTCTTCCAAGGGAAAGGAGGAGGGTGACATGGAGCAAAAATGTCCTGCAATTCCTCCCACATTTACCAGTCAAGTGACCTGCGTCACTCCCCGTGCAGGGTGGGCAGAGAGAAGTGCCGGGAATGGTGAAAGGGCTTTGTGGCCTCCAGCTCCTACCCCATCTCCTCTTCTCCCCACAGCAATAGTGACAGAGGGGCCTTTCCGGAAGAGAATTCATGCCAGGCTGAAGCAGGAAGGGTCACTGGGCAGGAGTGGGACCCCGGGCTGCCAGGTTGTCCTTTTCCAGCCCATCAGGGCAGGAGAAACCAGGCGGGCAGTGTGTGCCCCCCCCCACACACACACCTTTATTCGTTCTCCACCCTTATGGTAGTGGTGGAGGGGTACAGCTATCTTCTTGTGCTGCCTGACAGAATGAACGGATGGTATGTCACGGCTTCTCCCCCAGATATGAGAGATTCTTGCAGCAAACCTAAGTACACTGGAGTGGCCTAAAGAGGCCCAGAAGGCTCCTTATGGGAATTAAGGCTCCCAGGAACATTATGGGAATGGCTTTGGTGTGGAGAGGGCACAGCTCATTCTCATGAAGGCACAAGGTGCCTCTTATCCCACAAATACTGAGTGAGCCCCTCCAGGGCACCTGGAGTCTGAAAGGCCACAAGGGTAGGGACCAAGTCAAGTCCATCCATCACCTTCCTCCAAGCCCAAGCCTAGGGACGGGCACACAGTGGGCTCTTGGGAAGTGGTGCTGTGTTGTGTGCACTGAGGCTGGGGCTGGCATCGCCACAGCAAACAAGCCAGAGACCCTGCCTCGTGGATCTTATGCTGGAAAGAGCCGCACCTGGGCCCTTCCATGGCGCAGGTGACAGCTTTGCATCCAGTGGCTGTGAGGCTGTGGGCAGGTAAGGGGCTGCTGCCACCAACACCCAGTGGGAAGGGTGTATGCTTATGTAGCTGATGCCAGCTGCCACTCACCTGTCCTCTTGCTTCCTAGGAAAACTTTCCCTGGAAGAGTTCATCCGAGGAGCCAAAAGCGACCCGTCCATAGTGCGCCTCCTGCAGTGCGATCCGAGCAGCGCCGGCCAGTTCTGAGCTGCGCCCCACCACTCCACGTGTAGAGCTGCTTGTGTCCCCCTTTAATTCTTCTTTTCAACAGATTTCTTTTTTTTTTTTTTTTTGCCAAACAATATTGATGGTGATGCTGCCCCCTGTGCAGTCAGACGCGCTTCCCTCCGTGACGCCTTCAGCTTCTCTTGTCGTGGACGCTTCGCGGGAATGCCCAGAGCCCCAGTGTGCTTGTGGAGAGCATGGACAGACTTTGCGGTGTTTATTGTTTGACGATTTGTAATCGTTACTATTATTATTTTCTTTCCATTCTAATGTCTCTCTTCTAAAACCTAAGACTCGGGGTGGGGTGGGAGGCTGCAAGAGAAGAGAAACCCATCTAGCCCAGTGATTCCCCTGGCAGCTTTGAGGGGCTTTTGTTTGGAAGAACAGAACACCCCACCTGGGCCCGCTGTTGCACAGACGCAGAGGGGACGGGTGGGTGGCACCTGAGGCTGGATTCCCCAAGAACAAGTCAGCCTCTGGGACTGGGACATTCCTCCAGGGAGCCCACTCCACCCTCCTCCCAGCAGGCTGTAGTTTCTAAGCTGTGAACATTTCAAGGTAAATTAGTAGAGGAGAGGAAAGAGATGGCTCAGCTGTTTTTTTTCCACAGGTTTACACTAGTTGAGCTGATATGAGTGTCTTTGGAAATTAAATACAGAGGGTAACATATTCCAAAACCAGACCTATCTTACTGCCTATTGTGATTTATAAAAGAGGAAAAAAAAAGACTGCTGTATATAAAATATTGGGTATTGCAGACCAAATTAAGTGTTTTTGCCTTGTTTAAAAGAAATGCATGTTTAGTGAGCACTAATACAATCTTATTCCAGAGACTGTTTTAGTAGCTTATTGTGAAGTAAGCCAATTATAATGAATGTCTATGTCTTGTTTTAAAGTCATATCTGTCTTTGCACAAATGTACCAGTCAACAAGTATATTTTATATATTCCATAAAAGTGCAGAATGACCCTGCCCAGGGCCCGATGTTAATGTTGAATGTCCTTCCAGAGTCGCAGTGCTGGGAGAGCAGAGGAAGAGCAGTGTGGCCAGGGCATGTCAAAGAGAAGCTCCAGGAGGTCAGCATTTACAGGAGGGCTGAGGCAGGAGATTTACTCACCTGACCTGCAGCTCATTGGCAACATCAGATTGGAGGCCTGGTGCTTTTCTGAGCAGATTGATATTCTGCAGACTTGAAAAAGATAGCTTGGAAGCTTGGGAATTCCCAGTGGTTTAGTTTGTGTATATGGTTAGGGAGCCATATATGGAACACTCGCTTTTCCATGTCCCCAGCGGTCCTTTCGAAGGCTAAGAGTTTGGTTTGATCTAATTCACTGTAAAGAAGACATGAACTAGTGAGTCTGTGGCTTCCAAAGAATCCAAAGTATTTTGCTTGAATGCATATTTCTATTTCCAGAAGTGATAGCACAAATTTGAGTTGTTGTTGGGCCTGATCTCATAGACATTAATTGGAAATGAAGGTTAAGAGTAAAACTTGCCAGTCACAGATAAGCCATCCTCTCACCAGCAGGTGGTATGAGGAAGCCCAAACACTCAAGGATGTTGGTGGGCAACCTGCCCCAAGAGAAGGCAGAGAGGTCCCAGCTGGGTCTGTGGGCTCCTGGAGAAGCAGAGCAGAAAGATAAACATCACAACCAGGAGGGAAGTGTCACTGAGTCCTTTCTAACCTCCAGGATCCTGTACATGACCTCAGTCCAGTCTAGCTAGTAGCAAAACTCCAAATTTGCATAGTGGACCAAAATGAACCAAACTTTAAGATGGAAGTCTGAGACCTGGACTTGGTAATGTCATCTTATTTTTCCTCATGCTGGTTCTCTACCAGGACTTGCCAAATTCCTTCATGGCCCAAGGGGTAAAATCTGTTTTTGAAAAACAGGGAATTAACCTAAGTCATGGAGTGCAGAGGGGGCCCAGCACCCCTATGGGTGTGTTCAGGAGTTGCACCCCACTTTTTTCTGGGTTGCACTGAAGGCCTCTCTTCTCCCTTTAGTTCTTCTTTGATGGGTGAAGTCAATTAATGATCAGAGAAACCTGCCTGGGCCCTGCCCTTGGTCGTGACATCGTGCTGAGCCAGACCCACTCTGTTCCCTAGAACCTAGAGCTCCAGAGGAAGGTCTCCAGCTGTTCAGGAAAGAAAACAGCCAGACGCTTGGCTAACGAACGCCGATGCTCCCAGGGCGTGCGGAAATAGCCCTTGTCCTGCTGCTGACCCTGTCTGTGTCTTCTCAAGGGTTGTTTTTCGCCTTCTCCTCCTTCCCAGGCAGGCCCTTGTATGTCTAATTCAGGGCACTCGAGTTTGGCCCAGGGACTCCGTGACACCCAGGGGCAGAATGCCTAAAAAAGTGTGGGTCACTCCTGTGCTGGGCTGCTCATTGTCATTTCTGTGTTCAGGGACCTCTGGATATGGTCTGTTCTGACCCAGATAGAGCCAGCCTGTGATGTCTAAGGGACTGGAATAAAGTGGCTTACGACCTGAAGGAGTCTACAGAGTGCTCGACTATTTGTACCTCACTTGGGGAAGGGGTGCTGAGGGTGCTGGCCATCCCATTTGTAGGATGAAGGGGCACTTTCCACAGTGGATTTAATGATATATGTGTTTATAAATCATATCGTGTAGAGTGGCCCCCACATCTGCTGCTTTTATGTAGCTCTTGTGTGGCATTAAAGCGAGTTTATTGTTTTTTATATGATCATCTGGAACACGGGGTTTACATGCCTAAACTGTTGCCCCAGCTGACCCTGTGCCTTAGTGAGGCTCCAGATTCTGACAATGGCCTCCTCCTGGGTGTTGTTTCTGCCCTAGAGAGACACAAGGAACCCAAGTTTGTGGGTTGGAGATGAGAGAGGTTGCTGAGCCCAAAGCCCTGAGCAGAAAAATCCCGAGTCTGCATATGGGCTTCCTTCCCTCCATCCCCCCATGGCCTTTACCTTTTTCCTACCTCCCCTCCTTCTCCAAACTAAAGCCCGAACATTAGACACAATGGAAAGAGAAACTGAGGCAGTTCCCTCTTGGGTGGGTTCTGTATAAGCCTAAGGAAATGCATAGCCCCTTCTCCCCCTCTCAGCCTGAGAAGATTCAATGAAATAGATGCCACGGTGCAGAGCTACCCCCTCAAAGCCAATGCAGATCAAGTGTTTGGCTTTGTTGCTGTCACTGGCCCTGCCTTCAACACAGGAGGCCATCAATGCGGAAAAGGGCCACTGACTGGGCAGCTTAAATGTCAGCTCTCGTGGGCATTTCATGGACCAAACAGACATGGTGTGGGGGCTGACTTGGCCCGGAGGGGTCTTTCTATTACACAGAGGTGGTCTCTGTGGGCCAGCTATGACCTGATGGCCATGAGAATTGAGCATGAATGACAAACACCAAGCCAGATGCCGGGAACGTGGCTCAGAGCCTCTAACCTGAACAGGAACCCCCACACCTGCAACCTGGTCGTTTCTAGCAAACTTCCCCAACCTGAGGCTCCTATATTCAGATCATTGTCTTAATGTCCCAACCCACTGAGTCCCTTGTACCCCAGGTGAGGCATGAAGGGCTCCTACACGGAGAGGAGGAATCCAGGCGTCCTCTCAGTCAAGGCAGAGGGGAAACATCAGAACCATCTTTGGAAGAAATGGAGATACTTCTTACCTCTCATCTTTGTCAGGAGTACTCTCAGCACATCCCTGAAATTTTCTGGGTTTTTGACATGACTGAAGGAACAAGAGAGAAACCATTGAGTCTTGTATTTTCCGAGTCAGTAGACTACCCATCCCATCTGCCAAAACAGAAAAACTTGCATGTTGGAAAAGATGTTCAGGTTGAAGCAGCTCAGAGGGGGCCAGGCCCTCCAGGAGGCCATTTCCTGACTTCTTTTCTCAGCACTATTCCAGGAAATGGGTGGCAGCTTGCCACCTCTTGTTAAATACTCACCTCTGGCACCAGTGTGCCATCCTCATGAAGACAGACAGACGGGCAGACTCTCAAGAGGTACCTTTCCAATACCAGTATCTAATCGCTTTTTGTGCTCACATTAAGTATTCAATGGTGACCCAACACACAACCAAGTGCCATAATATTGGATACATTTGGGGGTAGAGGGGGGAAGCTTGTTAGCAAAGAAATAACAGGCCAGGCTCACTGTTCAGCTGTGTTCAGCTGGTAACTGCTGTGGGTAGTTCACACCTGTGTCCCATGGAAGAGCAGGAATCTATTTCCTGAGTGGAGCCTGAGGGCTGTTAGCTACCCAGGGAACAAGCAGGTGGCATCTGTCTTTTGTATTTTTTCACCACCCTTCCTCTCTCCTACTGCTTCTGGGTGAGCAGAGGTCCCCACTGTAGAATCCCTGAGTCCCCAAAATTAATTCATGTACCCATTTAGAGGAGCTCAGAGAAGTGTAGAAATGAGGAACCCTTGGGGATAAGAGTTGATAGTCCAGAAAACTCACTCGGAGAATGCTGAGTGGAGCCTGAGTGACTCTCTGTTGGAGACTTTTTAATAGGGGTTGACTGGCCTAGATGTTCCTTTTTATAGCGGTTCTCAACCTGTGGGTCGTGACCCATAGGAACTGTATTAAAGGGTCGCGGCATTAGGAAGGTTGAGAACCACTGCTTTAGTTAGGAGAACCTGCTGCTGGCAGTGGAGCTGACCGGCCAGCCGGCTGTCACACTTGGGAGCCACCCTGAGGCCACGCTGTGTCCCTACACTGCTCCTTGTCAGTGATTGCCTGTAGCAGGGCCACTGAACTGTGCCCTTCTTGCCTGAGGTGGGACACTTGCAGCAGATGACCTTTGCCTGGGGACTCCCCACTGGCCTGGCTGAGACTTGTTCAGCACCAAGTTGCAGTCTGGCCCTTCCTGCCCGATGGCAGCCCCTTCCTCCCACAGTGTCAGTGCACAGGCTCCCCCAGTCTGCTGCTGCTTTCCTAGCATCCTTCAGTTTCCCCCTCAGTAATCTCCTGAACTTAGCGACACCGTGACCACCTCCTTTCCCATCCCCCTGGATCCCCCAGGTCTCTCCATTAGGCTCCTCAATAAGCATGTCCCCGGCCTCCACCACCCCCACCCCTGACCCAGGCGTGAGGCTGCTGGAGAGGCCACAGGGGTTGAAGTCAGTTGGGAGGGGGGGTCCTTCTTGAGGGCAAATTTTTAGCCAAGATTTAAAAGCTGTGGACATGGCTAGACTGAATGGGAGGTGTGGGAGAGCACAGAGATGCTGCTCATTTGGAAACAGAGCTGCCCTCGGGAGGTGACAGAGGGTGGAGGGTAAAGGAAGGTGGGTGGCTCTCAGGGGCTAGGGGTGGCCACCGAGAAAACTTCAACACACACTGGGAGGGCACATCGAGGGCCTCGCATCTGAGTAACAGACACCAGGGAGCCTGTGGGTTCCAGGGTACGATATTGTCCTGATAAAATCAGGGTTGGAACCACGTGGTTCTAGTGGTTGGCATGCATGAAGTGGGGGGCAGAAAGTGTCTGGGGAAGTGAGGGTGCGTGAGGCGCCTGGAGTGAGGAGGGCGGGGGGGGTGGCATGGTCACGCTGAGGCCTCCTGACTGTCCGCTGCCTCTTCTCATTGGACCCCAGGGTGAAGCCCAACTAAGGAACCTGAAGAGGAAATGCCAGGACTGTGGGAACCCAGGACTTGGGAGGCCAGAGGAGCCACCCAGAAACTTCTTTCCAACCAGGCAAAGAGCCGCAACACTCCCCTCACAGAAGGCACCAGGCACTGTTGTTTTACTTTTCTGTTACGAATATTTATTTTTCTTCTTAAAAATGTACAAAAAATAAAATAACTGTATTTATAGTTTATAGATTCCCCCTCTCCCATTTACAAAACTATTAAGTTACATTTTACCTTTTCTTTATCTTTTAACATGAGAGCAAATTGTACATACATCAATCTCCCTTGCTTGTCTTTAAGAAAGGGCTGTTCATAGAATTTGGCACAAATCCTCTATTTCTGTTGCATTTCCATGATTTTAAATAAGGAGGAAAATAAACGTTTGATTCATTTCACGCTTCCTAAGTTTCTGGGCTGGGACGTGCCTTAGTCTTTTAGGAACCAATTCCAGGAAGACATCTGACTGCAATTTTCTGTTGGTCTCAATTTCCAAACACCTGTAAAATCTGAACAATTTGGAGATGTGTAAGGAAAACACATGCTTCACATATCCCCATCTCCCAGGGATTTTTTTTTAAGCTTATTTATTTAAGTGTGATTAATTTAAGGGACAAAAAGGAAGAGGAGGCAAGTCCTCCTATCTTTCTGGAGTGTTCTTGCTCGGGAAATTTTTCTCATCAAAGCTCTGCTAGTATACAATGCAGGACACCTCCAAGCTAAGCCAAGGGAGCCCCAGGAATGCAGGGGGGGACAGATAGGATGGGACATGGCACTCTGCACCACTCTCTGGTGGCACTGGCCTCATATCCTTTGTTCTAGCAATGGTCACCACAGTGACTGCTCAGGGACTTAGGACAAACGCAAAAACATCTTTGCTTCATCTTTTGCCTTGGGACAGTTTTCCAAAGAGGCTGGAGACAGAAGGGTAGCTGGCAGTGTCAGGCTGCCCAAAGTTTTATCTTTTCCCTACTCTGGAGTCCTGGGCCCCAACCCAATAGTATTTGAAATTATTCCTAACCCATGGTGCGCGGGAAGTGCATATTACATACGTATTTCCAACACTTAGAACACAGCCCCCTTAGTCCCCAGGATGGTCCAGGCCAGTGGCCATCAGAGCAGAGGAGAAGAGGACACACTGGAGTGGAGCTGAATGCAGGATGCAAACCTGTCACCACAGGAAGGGGTACCACAGGGGACACTGGGACAAGACCACCTTACCACCACACAGGGATCTTCTTGGGCACAGCACCTGCTCTCCATTCCATCCAGTTCCTCTGCAGCCTCAGTGAGAAATAGCTGAGCTGGAAGCAGCCCCTCCATCCTGCTCTGGGCCTCAGGGGCAGATGAGGGGAAGGCAGAGAGCCCTGATACAGGGGCCCCCAGGTAAGACGTCAAAGTGCTTTACAAACAAATCTGGACCTTTCCACAGAACCTGCCCTAGATCTGAGCCTTGGCTGCTGGGATGTGTCTGGCTACCACAATGCTGGAGCTTCTGCCCATAAATGTGAACACAGTCCCCTAAACCACCTACCTGTCCCCTCAAAGAGAACAGTGGCCCACACAGTGCATCATTTCCGATTGCTTAGGGAAGTGTCTTTCTCCTCTTCATCTCCTAGGGCACAGAGTGGGAGGACACAGCCTTCTCTCTCCCAGTCTGCCTCTGGGGTGAGGATGGTTTCAGAGGGGCCAGGGCTCACGAGAGTTCTCACTCACTCACTTCCTGAAAGCCCAGCACCCAGGAGCCAGGCAGATGATCCTCCCTTTCCAGGAGGAAGCCATGGCCTGGTGGTTCAGAGCTGAGCTGTTGGCAAGGCTCTCAGAACCGCATTTAGACTTTTCAAAGGCCACTTGAGATGAAGGACATGCTTGTAAACTGTGAGGCACTACACAGCATCCAGGATTCTGAGGACAGCAGAGGAGTTCTGCTGCAGGCCCCAGTGCCAGGCACCTGATGACAAAACCCCATACAGTCTCTCTAGGAAGCTCAGACAGGGCTGGTACCCATGCAGAGGAGCTGGACGTAGACGATATGACCTTTCCCATGAAAAAGCTCAAAGGAAGAGCCAAGCAAAGCGTCCCATCATGAGATAAACGTGGTGGCCGCAGGGCTGTGAAAGGAGGCTTTCTCTGGGGATAGAGGAGGCGTTCCCAGGCACACCCGCTGGAGAGTCTAGCTGGGTACCCACTGCAGCCATGTGACAGCCCAAAGGCCCCTTCCCTCACACAGCACGCCTCCTGAACAGGTGCCGAGGCAGAAAACTCTTGTAGAAAACAGAGTCTCCAGGCATGTGCCACCCCTTGGCCAGGGGCAGTAAACCTGCCACAGGTAAAACATATACCACAGGTAAAATATATTATTGCAATATTATAAACACTATGTACACGCGCGCCAGGCATACATTCTGTGTTAGTCACTAATTACACGGTACCTCAGTGTCTTCCTGTACAGGGCCTGGTGGCCACTGGCTGGGAAACCTGGAAACCTTTAGCAAGACAAGCTTCCCCAGAGCAGCCTAAAGTTTTCACCAGTAAGGGGTATCCGCCTCTTACCCCACCGTGACTACTGCACCCAGAGAAGTAGCTCCAGTCATTCCAGAGACATGGAGAGGTGAGGAAAAGGGACAAGGATGTTGCAGACTGTCTGGAAGGAGTGTTTCTCCTGAAGGGGGAGCTCTGGACGGTCTCACCCGGAGCCAGCAGTGACTTGCAGCAGGCCTCAACCTTGGTGGGCAATAAATAAGAACCCGCCAGACCCAAGGCATCTTCCGTGGGGCTCAGGCGTCAGGTCCCTGGTAGAAGCTGGTGGACGGGCCGAGCACACTGGCGGAGTGGGGCCTGCACAGTCTTGTAACAGCAGTTGTGAGATGGGTGAAAATGGTCTCTGGGGTCTGCAGCCTCCATCTTTCCCAGGGAGGAATGTGCTGTGAGCACCTGCCAAGGGCTTGCCAAGCCCACGGCTCAGATCTCCATGAGCGTGATCTTGAAGCCCTCCACCATGCTCTCCATGTTGAGGATGAAGGTGTCCTCGTTTGAGTAGTGCTCGATGATGTTGTCATCCATGTTCACCAAGATACTGCCACAGGTGGGGGGGGGGGAGGACAAAAACAGAGATGCCATGAGCAGAGTGCTGGGCAAGGGAGGCTCCCGCCTGGGGCTTCTCAACCATCCTTCTGCAGTGGGGGTGGAGGAGGGGCGTGGCATGGAGGGGAGAGGACACAGCGGGGAAAGAACCTCATTCTATTGTCTTCCCCCAGGAAGCAGTTTGAGGAAAACAAAGCCTCGATTTCTCAGAACTAATGTTCAACCCAATCCTTTTGCTTTATAGATTAGTAAACTAAGGCTTGGAGAAGTTAGGAAGCCCAAGACCACAGAATTAGCTATTGACAGAGACAGGACCTAATTAGGCCCCCTATTTTCATTAAGTCACATCACCTCCTAAAAATACATTATAAAAAATGCATTGTGTCTGCTCTCAGGAGGAAGAAGAAACTAAACAAGAATCGCAGCTACTCTTACTGAGCGTATAGAACGTGCCGGTGTTTCAGAGACCTTGCATGTAGTCCTCATGGCAAACGTGAAGGCAGGGATCTTCATCAGCATTTTGCAAATGAGAAAACTGAGCTCAGCAAGGTTAAATCACATCCCCAAGTTCATTTGGCTTATGCACGGCTGAGCTTGATTTGAAACTGGCTTCGCCTCACTCTGAAGCTAATGCTTTGCCACCTGTGACCTACTGGGCTGTTTTTAGTGAGTAGAGTTTCATGAAAACCTACAGGTTCCAGAGTTTGCCCGCTGAAATGTTATCTTCAGCATGTGCATGGGCACCAAGGAATTGTGCTTGGCAGTGACCTTGAGACTCACTCAAATTTGACTGACAAAGGAATACACCCAGCCTGTCACACAGACCTTTAAAAGAAGTGTAATATACACTTTAGTGAGCATTCCAAAAGGGTTCTTCCGGTGGAAAGGGTGTCCTCCTGGACCCATAGTCATCCAAGAGACCCCACCCTTCAGAAAGCCTGAGAATCCTAGGCAATAAGTATCATTTATGAAAATGGTCCATGGCTGGGCATGGTGGCTCACACCTATAATCCTAGCACTTGGGAGGCCAAGGTAGGTGGATTGCCTGAGCTCACAGGTTCAAGACCAGCCTAAGACAGAGGGAGACCTTATCTCTAAAAATAGCTATGCATTGTGGCGGGCACCTGTAGTCCCAGCTACTCGGGAGGCTGAGACAAGAAAACCACTTGAACCCAAGAGTTTGAGGTCACTCTGAGCTGTGATGCCATGGCACTCTACCAAGGTGACCAAGTGAGACTCTGTCAAAAAAAAAAAAAAAAAAAGAAAGAAAGAAAGAAAAAATAAAATGGTCCAGAGAGAAGAGTTTAAAGACCCATTTTCTACCTTTTGTAGAAAAATAGCTTCAAAGGCTGAGTCATGAAAATTCTGTCCTGGTACTTAAACCAGTTCCTGTGGTCACTACTCCTAGACTCCCATGGGCAGCAAGCCCATGTAGGGAGTAGATAGTGGAAAGTGGAAGCTTAGCTCTTGAGCTTTGTAAACACAGACCTGGGTTCAAATCTATCCCTACTTACTGAACATAACACCTTGGGCAAGACGTGTAAGCTATCTCTGGTTTAGTTTCCTCATCAGCAAATTAGCAAAAATAATAGATTCTACCACATAAAGCAGTAAGGAGTAAATAGAGGAAAGCATTAAAGCACTTACTAGGGAACCGAGAACCTATCGAACACTCAATAAACAAGAGCTATGGCAACAGTGAGAACAAGCAGGTCTGATGATCATTTGAGAACGTTGTGTTAATTACCCTGCCCTGTGTCCTGAACCATTTTTTTGTTCCTACTGTGCTTCCCTGAAGCCGACGGCTATGGCTGCTGTAAATTCCAGTCTCTGCAGACGGGTGACTTTGCCATTACCCCCAGTGTCCTCACCACCTCCAGACCCCTCTCGTCCATCTGCTCATCCTGTCAATTTCCATTGACAGGGGACATCATGACAGAGCACTGTCATCCTCCCTCCCTCTTCATAAGATTTTCAAAATGCATTGCTTTTGCAAACTCCTGTGCAATCCTTTTGGAAGGATGACACACAATTTTTATGAAGGAAACATAACAGAATGAACAAAAGAAAGGTATCTTTGTGTGTGTGGTTTTCTTTAAGGCATTGAATAGGCTTGAAATAGAGTCAAGTAAACCTCAGTTTCTTTCTTACCCTTTTTTGCTTTTCTTGTAAAGCTTTGTTATCTTCTCCACGGGTAGCCCATATTTCTCAGATATCTGTAACATCAACAAGAAGGCAGATGAGCACAGAAGGAAGCCTGCATAGAGGCAAGGGGAAAAGTTCCAATTTACTCTCCTGGGCATTTCCCTGGGTACAGCGTGCTCTTCCCTCCTGAGTCAAACTCTCAAAGCACTCATTTATAAGGCTCACCCTTTGGACAGACCTTAAATCATTCAACAAAAGATTCAGAGGCATGGGAATTCAATCTATAATAAAAATGGCATTTCAGATTAATTAGAAAAAGATGGACTCTCATCATGACATTGGATTAACTAGTAGCCATATAGAAATAATTAACAAGTCAGGTTGAATCCCTTCTCCACTTGTATGTCAAAATAAATTTCAGGTGGATCAAAGATTTCTGTGCAAAAGATGGCATCTTAAAAGTAAAAGGAGAAGTGGGGCCACATCTATGGTGCATATTTTTATGTATAATAATAAAAAAAGAAAAAAAGTAAAAGGAGAAACCATGAATTAAATTATTTTTATAGCTATCAACTTAAAGTAAGGAAGATCTTTCTAAGCAAAACATGAAACCTGGAAAAAAAAAAAGAGAGACTAAAAGGTTAATTAATACAAGATTAAAAATAACAGTATTGCAAAAACCATCATAAAAAGCTTGAGGACAAATAATGCAGAGGGGAAACATTTTTGCAATGCAAATAAAAGACCTGGAACTAACTTCCTTAAGTCAGAGAGAAGTCCCTGAAACTCAAGAGAAAGACTAACAAAGTCAATGGGGAAAAAAACAACAACGCAAAGAAGCAATTCACCAAAGAAAAATATAATCAGACTATAAGTCTATAAAAAATGTGGATTGCCTGAGCTCAGAGCTCACAGCTCAATCCACTTCACTCCTAATTTGAAAATTTCAAGTTAAAGCAATAATAGGAGACTAATTTTGTTTTTTTCAGACTAATAAAAATTAAACTATTGATCATACAGTGTCAGCAAGCATATGAAAAACAGCGATTCTCCTATTCTACACACAGGAGAGTAACAAGGTTAACCTTTTTGGAAAGAAATTTGGCAGAAGTTATTGAAATTGAAGACACGTATTTCCTTTGACTCACATATTCCAAATCTAATAATCTAAATGCCTTGGATGTATGCAAATACTTTCAAAACGTCACTGTTCATGGTAGAGAAAACTGGATATAATAAATATCCATTAAACACATTTTGATATTTTCACAGTTTAAAAACCACACAGTCATTAAAAGGAATATGCTAAGCTTGTACGAATTTACATTTCTTTAAAAAATCCTTATTATATTAAGGGGAAGAAAAACCAAGTTGCAAAATGGTGTATATAGTGTGATCCCACTTGTATTCTTAGAAACATATGTGTGTAAGTACATGGAAAACATTTGAAAGTTCTGCCAATCTATAACGGCTATCATTGAAGAATAATCAACAGAAATAAGACATTCTTTTACTATTTACTTTGCACAATTCTGTCCTGTTTATTTTACTTTTATAATGACTGTGTTTTACATTCGTAAATATAAAATAGTAATAGTTTAGAGATGGATTCTGCAAAGACCTGACCTAAATGTTTTTCACGTCCTCTCCATTCCCAAATTATATCTACCTGCCCCTTCAGAGCCAAGCACCTGGT
This sequence comes from Loris lydekkerianus, assembly GCA_963574355.1. Classification (NCBI taxonomy): domain Eukaryota; kingdom Metazoa; phylum Chordata; class Mammalia; order Primates; family Lorisidae; genus Loris; species Loris lydekkerianus. The sequence continues at coordinate 19,949 of CAUYPK010083196.1, forward strand.
GGGTTCACAGATTGGTGCAGGGGAGATTCCAGTCTTAGAGTCTTGAAAAGTCTAGTAGAGGCTAGAAAAAGAGGCTGAAAACCTCTGCAGCAAAGTTGAAAGAGCTTTGGATCCTGGGAAGAGCTCATTCAAAGAGAATCATAGATCTTTCTCCATCCCCCATAAACACATAAGGAGCAGAACAGATGGGCTGAGGGTCAGGGGAGCAAAAGATATCTGGGGGTGGGCAACCTGCCTGCTGACTCATCACTGATGAGATTTCCCTCAAAGCCACATCTGAGCTAGAATGAACCAATTATTAAAAATTACACATCCAAGGCAGGGCTGTAGATAGTGAAGAAAATTCACGGAACTCGTGTTGGAGGCCTCCATTTGAACAGAACATAAAAGGGTACTTTAGGAAAGACACTCACGAAGTGCTCACATGCGAAATTCTTATACACAAAAAACATCATTGAATGAAAGAATCTGAAATTTCAGCAAATGAATGGAAGGAGAGGTGGTCAATTCAGCAAACCAGATACTGTTAGGAAAAACGAAATTGAAAAATGACTCAAAGGGCAAAACAATAATACATAGCATAGATGGGAATTATGAAAAAAAAAATAGACCTTGAAGAATAGAGTCAGGCCGTGTTAGATGCAAAAATCATCCCAGCCAGAGAAAATGGAACAGCTGGAGAAGATGAAATAAGGGAACAAATAATAGATGAAAAATTTAGGTTTTTGAGTGGGAGGAGTATCCTGAATCTCTGGACAGATCAAGGAGAAAACAGACACCTGGACACTCTGAAAATGCTAGATTTCCAACTATTAATATAAAGAAAGCCGTCTGGAGTCTCCTAGACAGAACGGACAAGTTACTTCCCAAAAGGGTAAAGGTGGCTTCAGTTTTCTCATCTGCAACACTAGAAACCAAACGACAGTGGAAGAATCCCTATCTATAGACGACAGAAAAAAAAAAAAAAAAAATTCATCCCGTGAATCCTATACACCAACAAGCTACCCCTCACCTCTCAGGATGAAAGAGCAGTCTCTAAGAAATGCAAGGGTTCAGGGAGGATTTCATCCCAATATCTTATTTGAAAAAAATACAGTTGGCCCTCAATATCTGCAGGTTCCAAGTCTACAAATTCAACCAACTGCAGATCAAAGGTATTTGAAAAAAATTCAAGTTTACAAAAATATGACAATAAAAACCAGAAATTAAAAATCAATACAGCGTAACTTCTATTTATATAGCATTTCTTTTGTATTAGGTATTATAATAGGAACCTAGAGATGATTTAAAGTATAGAAGAGTCTGTGTATATGTTGTAGGCAAATGGTACATCATTTTATATCAGGGACAAGAGCTTCGGTGGATTTTGGTATTGGGGGGGGTGTCCTGAAACCAGTTACTCTGCAGATACTGAGGGATGACTCTGCTTACAAAAGAACCAGTCTCAAATAGCAAATGCCTCAGAACAGAGACAAGGCAAGCATAAGAAAACAAGCCATTAGTGTCGTGCGGTGAACTTGAGTGTACACGTGGTTTCATAGACTGGAATGTGAAATATACTAGTGCTAAATAAGAATTCCTGATATAAAAAGGATGTATTGCAAAGAAAGATCTAATCATTTCCTTAAAAAAGATACTGAACTGTTTTGATAAAAGCTAGGAGTTGGGAGTTTGTGGTAAAAGGCTAGGTAGGCATTTTGCTGGGTTCATCCTAGGAGGAGAGGAGAGGAGAAAAGAAAGCTAAAAGTCTCCTCCTACGGGAGTCAGGGGAGATAGAAGATCTTCATGGGAGAATTTTGGCATTTTATAATCAAATAATGGAGAAATAAGAAGAGATTGAAACAATGTAGGAAAAGTAAAGAGTGGCTTTCAAAATAAAAAGGTAAAAAACAGCAACTTAACCTGACTGGAAAACTGAAAATAAAAGTAGGTGTAAGTAAAAAGAAATCATAAAATGAAATAAAGTTAACAAAAGATGGAAGAAGTAAAATCAAGTATGTCAGTCATCATGCTAAATGAGAATGAACTTCATTCCTCCAGGCAAAGGCAGAGTATCTGAGTGGGTGAAAAAAGAAAGAAAAAGAAAAAAGAGGAAGAGAAAGGAAGAAAAACAGCTGTGTGCTGTTTCACGGAAAAGCACTTCGTAGCCAATAGAGAATGACCAGTGGGTAGCCACACTAGTCGAATATAAACAGGAGAGGAGGAGTGAGGAGGGGACTATTGGACGAGGTATACTTAGGGTGACAACAGACGTGGTGCAACCAGAAAAGACATAATTCATGGGAAAGCTGTAATAATCAAAACACATTAAAATCCAGTCTACAGGGCATGCAATAGTTGTTCCCTAACTTCAAAAGGCATAAAATACAATTAATTTTTATTAAACCAGATGTTATAAAATGTTTAATTGTTTGTATTTAAAAATAAATATACCTTTGCTTCTAACAATGCATTCTGTAAATTTAGCATTATGCCAGTGACAGGCTTGAATTAAAACATAAGTTCCCAAATGGTGTATTTAGCCAGAATAATCTGGAGGAAAAGATGTTTTTGGAGTGGTGTCCTATCTTGTTTTGTCTAAAAAATAATCTGCCTAAAAATTATTTGCTTGCATACTAATGTAATGAAGCTTTTCAGATTGGGTACTTAACTCATAAAATGAGTGGGTGCTAGGTGTAACCTTACATGTCCTTCTATATGGCTCACTGTAACTTGTATTTAACTGTTAGAGTAAGGAAAAATAACAGTCAGTCAAGGACTATTTGCGTTGAAAAAAAAAAAAAATCCTGGAATTTCCCAAAAGATGCTGCTTTCTTACAAAGCTGATGGGATTAAAATACAGCGATGACTGAATGCCTTAGGGAGTAAAGTGGGTTGGTGTGATAAATATTCTTTTAAATGCTATGTAAAGTGAAAAGGCATCGAAATATTTGTTTTAAAATATGGCTTTGATGACAAGGATGTAACTTATGAGAAGACTGCTTAACTTTGGATTCGATCATTACTTTTGAAGATTTGCTATCCATTTGATGAGGTTAGGCTATTATAACACGTCAGTGAAAGAGAAAAATTTAAAAAAAATTATACATCCAACAACATAGCACTTAAGCAAAAACTACTGCAGATAGAGGAAAACCTTGAAAAATGCAATTATAGTGAGAGGTTTCAATATACCTCTTTCAGAACTGAACAAACCTAGTCGACAGATAAGAGTTGAATAACACAATCAATATACTTTACATAATATACCACAAACACACACAAACTTTACACCTCCTCAAGAGACTTTATTACATATTGGGTAGCAAAGATATATACCACCTTGAATCATAATTCAATAAAATTAGAAGTAAAAAATTTTAAAGTTACCAGAAATGTTTAACCTATTGGAAAGACTCCTCTATTACCCTGGCTGTATAGTGAGGCTGTATCACCTTCCCTTCCTTAGAAAGTCAAATTCCTTAGCAACTGCTAGAGCAGATGTTATGTTGTATCTGTCTAAATAGAGACAACAATAGCAAGTTTCCTTGAAATCTTAATGCTGTTTCTAAATCTAGTGAGACGCTCAATAATGTAGAGCTGACACTGCTTTCATCACTCCTCCCCCAGGGCTCCCTCTGGAAGAATTTATGCTTCCCTTTTCCTCCCTCCCATGCCTGGCATCCATATTGCTTGTCATGTCTCTTGGTGTCCTTTAAATCAGAAGGAAATTGCTGAGGTGAGTTGGCTCTGCTGTGAGAGGGCTCAGAGTGAAGCTTTGCTGAAGGAATAAAGGAAAAAGGACCCAGATGTAGCCAATTTTCAGGAGAGTGCTCACTACCTTTCCACTTCCCGGGGGTTCGAGAACCACTTTGTTACCAGAACCAGGTCAAAAAAAGGCTTGAGAGCCACCTGCTTGCACATCATTTATAAAGCCGTCATTTCCTCGTTGTGGTTGGTCTAAGCCAGGGCTTCTTAACTTGGGGCTTATAGGTGCTCAAAAAGTATACACTGAGCTTGGATGGGGAAAACACTCATTCTTATTTTCAGGAACCTCAGACTGGAATTAAGCATTTCCTTCAATTATGAAGGTACAGTAGCTGTGTCTTTATTATCAATAGAAATCACAGATATTTTTGTCATACTTGAATTCTGCAGATATTTCAAAACATTGATTGGACTCATATGTCATGCTTTGAAATCACAGAAGTTATCACTCCTACCCACAGATCATGGTATTTAGTGCATGAATAAGGAGCACTTATGTTTCTATATCACATTTCTGCATGCTTTTGATTGTTTTGATGACCATATCAATATAACTGGTTTCCTCTGGAATTCTTTATTTTATACATTTAAAAACATCATTCTGAAAAGGGTTCATAGATGTCACTAGACTGCCAAAGGTATTCACGGCAATTTAGGATTCCTTTCCAGGAATCTAACAGAACTATCTGCTCTGGAAATCAATTACTTTTCATTACTTTTATTTGGAGTATATGCTTTTCTTAAGATGCACATAAACAGCAGGAGACTGTTGCCTGCAAATCCTTTCTAGGTGGCCACATTTGACTTGTCAAGAGAACCAATGATTCATGAATCACTTCCATGTATGAATGACTCGGTCGGAGAGAAAGTGTGTGCTACTGAGGCATCAGCAACTTTTTTTCTTGTGCACATTGGCTAGCTTCACAGAGCGAGGTCGTCCCTAATCCTTTCCCTTCCCCTTTTGGCTTGGGGGAATCTCAGTCTGCCCCTCTACTCCATAGCACTTGCAGTCTACTCTGGGAAATCTGCACAGGGGGAACACTGCCACCATTCCCAAATTCTTCCCTGATGTGGTGCCTCCCGACTCAAACCTCGGTTCCTATCTGAAAGAAGGGTGCAGCATGGTACTGTTTATGTCACAGTGACAAATCAACATTTCACCATTAATTGCCAATAACTATTTTTTAAAAAATAAAAAAAGAAAACTTTTAATTTTTTTGCTCTTTAACTTCCAGCACAGATTTTTTTTCTCCATCTAGGTAATGCCTGGCTGCGGGCGGGGAATTGGGAATTTGACAGGAGAAATAAAGAGCAGGTTCTCCCCTGGAAAACAACCCATGTCTTCCTGTTGTGGAAACAGGAGTGTCACCATCATCGTCGTCATCATCTGCTCTGCTAATATCTGCGAGTGTTGTGTCAACTCATCTAAGGAAGCCAAGGCATAGCCAACCTTTTAATAACTAGCTCAAGAAGGGAGTAAAACAATGTGAATATTGACATGAAGCAGGAGTTTCTATTTTAAAAACAATTGCAAGACACACACACACACATGCTTTACACAAGGCGTATTTTCACATTTGGAGTTGTGAAGTCTGCTGGCCCTGGAAGATAGTGAGTTCCTTCCTCAACAGAGACAAACATTTGGCCTTTCCCAAATATAGGGAAGGAGGTAGTCTAGAGCCGGGCTAATTCCTAAAATCCTCAGGGATGGGTTATCAAACAGCCTGTACTTCCTGGCTCAAAACTACCTTTGCAGAAATTTGGGCCTTGAAGAGTTACAACAGGGGAGCCAATTCCCATTCTAAGTGAACAGGTGTACAGGAGCTTAGGGCAGAATTGAACCCTAATGCTAGTTCCTAGCTCAGGCACACACCAGATAGTGGCACTTAAATGTTAGTGTGTGTCAAATCAACTAGGGGGCTTGTCACCAATGCTGGTGCCTGGACCCATCCCCAGACTCTGATTCTGATGCTTAAGGGTGGGACTCTGGGATGGCACCATTGTAAACATAATCCAGGGGATCTGATGGACCCACTTAGAAAAGCAATCCCTTAGCTCCACAGTAATGAGATGGGGGCTGTGTTTGTGTTTATGGGAAGCCATTTTCAACGTGTGACAGGGTTCGATGTGATGGCGTGAAGTCAAGTACAATATCTCTTGATGAAATAACTTTCCTTAAAAGTTAAGGTTTTTCCTTTCCTACTCACTGAGCATTTTTTTCTGCATGTAACTTTTAGTTGTTAAAAAATATAAGCCTCACACTTGGTTTTTGAACTTAGAAGTTGTCCTCTTGCCCTCTTGTTTTGAGACTTTGTTTACTTCAGAGCCTTGGCTGTGGAGCAAAAAGATCATTTCTCAGGGGCAACTTTCTGCCTCCTGGCTCAGGAGAGGGCCTCCCACATGGCTGCTGGAATCTCAGGACTGGATACCTGCAGCATTTCCACAGCCCCACACCTCCTCCAAAACTTCAAATTAGTAGGATATTACATAATGAAATTGCAAGCCAAAATCTTAGGAACAGGAGGAAGAAGTCTTCATACGGTGTCTTTTCTAGGTCTGATTCCTGCACAAAGCGATGTTTTTGTAGCACGGTCTAACCTTAGCCGGGGACTTGGTAGACACCAGAGGCCAGGCAAGGTTTATGTCTGCATTGTCTCATTCAATCCTCGCAACACCAGGAGTTAAGTATTATTATTATTTCCATTTTAAGAATGAAGAAGAGGTTAAACTTGTCCACCTCATAAGAGGCACAGTTGGAATTTTAACACAGGTTTTCTGAGGCCAAAGCCCCATGATGACCCCTATGCTATCCTGTTTATATCGTATACATGAGTATGTTGGTCTTACTTCATATATACACAAATGTATTACCAATACCCATGTGTATTTACCAATATAGAGGTACATTTATATTATATATAAACATGTATATGTTACCAATATATAAGTATGTTTTGCTAAGTGTCATTGTGGTCAGTGTCATACTCTAGAGAGGTCTCATTCTTCAGAGAACCCACCTCTACAAGGAACCCTTTCTTACCCTACCTAGGTACCGAATAAACTTAGGGCACAGCTGCAGTGAGCAGGAACCAGGGTTCATCTTGTTCCACAGTGTGCTGGTGTCCTCACTGCAACAGAGCCTGGTGTCCTGAATGGCTGCTCTCACACAGCAGAGGCTGCTGAGGCATTCCTTTGCAGCTTCCCACCAGACTGCATTGCCTGAGGGTCCTCAAGGAACTTGGGCTCCGGCCCCACCTTCCCATTTGCACAACTTAGGAAGCAAGGAGATAGCTAGTGTTTCCTTTCCAGACTTAAAGGAGAGATAAAGTCCAAAAGCCCTAAGAAATTTGACCAGGGAACTTGGCCTCTCCCTGGCTTACTGGGTCAAAGGATACTATGCATTTCTCTCACTCCACCCTGAGCCCCAGTGAACCAAACAAGGGGGTGTAATGAGCTCCCCCTAGAAGGGTTCAACAGCCATGCGCTGCTGTGGGGGGAGCGTCAGCAGAGTTGCTGAGCTGCTGTTTGGGTGGGAATGAGTGTACCACACAGCTCCACTGCGGCCCTGAGGGACCTCATCTGCAGAATACCTGTAGATCTGGCCAGGTGTCATGGAAGGGAAAAAAACAACACCAAGGAAAAAGGATCATAATGCAATTAATGTGGAACTGGTCTAGATCAGAGGTTTTCACACCTAGCTCATCTCAGAATACACCGAGGAGCTTGTTAAGAATACAGATTCCAGGTCCCCACTCCACTCTCCCACGCCAGCTCCTGTTCAGGAGAATCAGAATCTCTGAGGTTGAGGTTAGAGAATATGCGTGTAAACAACTGCTTCTGTAATTTTCCATATTCTCTCTCCCAGTTAAGTCAGTAATATAATCTTAAAGGCTAGGTCAGGGTATGAAATTATCCAAAGTTGATCAGAATATTTTATAGATTTTTGTAGTTTATTAGTCTATCCTTTGGCAAATTTAGGGTCATTTTAAAAATCTAGGTTCATTTGAAGAGATACAGACTGTGTTGTTTGTTGTACTGATTTCCTTTTTTTTTTTTTTTTGTCTTTATGTGAGGCAGGATCAGTAACAGCAAACTCCATCCCATTGAAAAATCATGTAGAACAGAGTAGATTACACTTGGCCCTTCACCAGAATTTCTTAGCGGGTGGGCCTCGGCGCTCTGCTCAGAGTTGCCTCGGGACAATGCGCTTCCAAGGGGCAGCACCGTATCTCTTTGGGTAACAGTCCTATGCCTTTTGCTTTTAAATTTCTGATGAACACTGAATACTTCCTTAAATACGTACCATAATTTGCCATTTGAACCATTTAAAAGTGGTTCAATCATTCAATGCTATTTAGTGGATTCATAATATTGTGTCACCATCACCTCTAATTTCAAAACATTTTCATTCACCCCAAAGGAAACCCATTAAACATTCACTCCACTCCCTGCCCCAGTTGCTGGCAACCACTAACCTGCTTTTTCTTTCTATGGATTTGCCTGTCCTGAATTTCTCCTATAAATTGAATCATACCCTATGTGGCCTTTTGTGTCTGGCTCAGCAATTCTATGCCTCAGTATATACCCCAGAGAACTGGAAACAGGTGTTCAGACAAAAACCTGTACGTGAACATTCATAGAAGCACTATTCACAATAGCCAAAAGGTGGTGAAAAATCCAGTGCCCATCAACTGATGAATAGAAAAACAAATTGTGTCATGTCCATATTGTGGAATATTATTCGGTCATAAAAAAGATGAAGTACTGATTTATGTTACAACATGGATGAACTTCCATAAAAAGTATCTTAAATGAAAGAAATCACATTGTATGATCCCACTTGTAGAAACTATCCTATACATTTTAACATTTAGCCTCATAACCCAAGATGCTGTTCCAATGTAGCAGTTTTCCAAACCAACCAACAAACAATTCTGATGGTGCCCCTATTAGCAATTCTGTTGTCTCTATCACTATAAATAACCTAGATCTTCTACAACATAGTTGTATGGGGGAAGGAGGTGCTGAGGAGTTAGAAATTATACTCAAAGTATAATTCCCCAAGTTCCCCAAAGTATAAAGTCATTAAAGTTATATTCAAATAAGTAATATGCAAATAAAATATAAAATAACTTACCTTAGGCCAATGTTGAATATTAGTCTAGACCAGGGATGGGAAGGGAAGAATCTTACCCCAAATCATCATTATTCTGCAATATGTTTTTTTCTTAACCAAGAGGTTATAATTTATTTTGGATTATACTATCACAGCTAGCAAGATACCTCTTAATTGTTTTTGTTCTGTGTGTATTTGGAAGTTAAAATCATATAAGTTGGTTTTCATGCAAAGAGACCAACTCAGTTTCACCTTCCCCAACAACTCTTACTAGGATTAGCCTTAAAATGACAGGGAATTGGCAGTTCTTCAGTTTCCTTCCCTTTAAAATGCTAATGTGCCTGGACAGTGTAGAGATCAGTGTCTCCACAAATCTCAGATTTTCCTTGTTGTTTAGAAAGCTCATTCTGGGGCCACCTCAGGGGCTGCACTTGAAGTAAATGGGCTGCAGAGAAGGAGAACACCCTAGGACTTTGGGGGCTAAGCGGGGCTGATTGCTTACCGCTTCCATCAGGCCCTTCACCGTAGGCGACTTCAACATCAGAGCATCAAACACGTCATCTGTCTCCTTCCTCACATATAGCAGCACTGGAAGAGAGGGGGAGCCGTGTGACGGAGGGCCCACAGCTCTGCAGGCACCCAGGGATAGACCTGTCACACAGGTGTCTGAGGGAGGTGCCACCTGCAGGCTCAGACCCCAGCCATACAACATCCCACACAGGTGATGGAGACACCTCCATAGACAACCGTGCAAGGGACTGGTGAGGAGTGATTCAATGAGATAAACTGGGAGACCCCTACCAGCTGTGAGGTGCTTTTTATGTTTATACTTGAACTTCTCAAGGTGGGTATATGGTCTCTTTATGACAACTCTTTCTGCAACCTCTTTATTCTATTTATTTGTTCATTCAGTAAATGCTACTGAATGCCCACTTGGGCCTGTGGGCTGTGTGTGCTTGGAGCTGAGGTTGCAGCAGTGAGTTAGGTCATTGGCCCTGACCTTACAGAGCTGCAGCCCACATAGAGAGGCGGGCCTTCCCCAAATTAGCAGATGACTAGACAGAGTCATGAAGGAGACCAACACAAGACAGTGCTTACTGGGGCCTGGCCTTGCCGAGGCAGGGAGGTGTGGATGTGAGACTCTCTAGGAAGGTACCCTTGAAGGAGGGATCTGAGTTCCGAGGAGTGTGTGGTCATGAGGGCAGGTGACAGGTGGGATGGGGGGAGAGAGAAAGAACAGAGAGAGCAAACTCCTGGGGCGACAAGCAGCAGGTGCACAGGCCCTGGGCACTGATTGAGGCAAAGGGAGGAAAAGGTGTAGGGTGTGGGGTCCCAGTCTGGCTGACCCCAGAGTTCAGTCCCTGCTGTGAGCTCTGGGCACTACTCTCCAAGCCTGTTCTCCTCCGTGAAGCAGGAATATAACACATGTGTCTACCTCCCGGGACTACTGTGGGGGTTAAATGTGGTAATAGCCACGTGGTGTGCTTAAGCGCGAGCCCGCACACAGCAAGCACCTGTGTCCTCAAATGGTGGACGAAGCAGCTGAAGTACTAGCACCCTCTGGGCTTTGTTACTAATTTCTATGCAAAACAACGTTCTGAGTTTGAGAATGTACAGAACATGAGAGAGGGTAGGGACCCCGGCCACCATTAGAGACCAACACGCTGAGGTTCAGAGGGGTGGAGACACTCCCCCAGGGTCCCACAGACTGACAGCTGTTGCTGCTGGCCCTCCTGCTGGCCAGTGGCCTCCCTGCCTGTCCTCATCCTTACAGCAGCTGCATTACAGGTTTCTGATCCCAGAAACAACTTGGACCTGCCACTCAGATGCAACCCTCAGGCCCTCTGAATGATTACCCTTCCCTTCTCCCTTATGCCAGCGATGTGACTTCTGCTGCTTCCTTCAGGGAAGGAAGAGGATTGAGACTGAAGCTCCAGGCATCTGGCCATCTAAGAAAAATGCACAGATCAGAAGCCCAGTCTGGATCCCAACAACAGTCAGATATCAACTGAGCTACAATCACCATCAACAGGAAGAACGGAGTTGAAGCTAGAAAATGAAATCAGCTCTATTCAGACTCCCAGCCCTTCCCACCCTCCCGGTCCCCTAGGACTTCATTAAAGCTGCTTGCTTGGCAAAGGCCACATCTACATGGGCACGCACGGCTCCTGCTTGCAAATCTTTTCTGCAGCTGGTATGTGTTCAGTTAGTATATGAAGAAAAGAAAGAAAAATCTTTAAGTATTGCGGAGTTTCTTCTTTTAGCCAAATATAAAAGTAAAGCACCAATTAAATAAATAGATTGAACATGTCTCCAAAGATTTCTAAATTTAGTTCCTTGGAAGGAACATTTTATAGCCTCTATTTCAGCTAAAATGAGCTAATGACATAAGGGCTATTATAAAAGGACTTGATGTGAAAGTACAAGAAAAAATAATTAGAATATAGGACCTCAAATTACATCCAGATAAGGAAAATTAAAGTCAAGGAAAACATAACTGTTAGTGGCTGCTATGAAGGAACATTCTATAACTTCTCCAGCTGGCTGACCCAAAGGAGACCCCAAATAGTATTCTATTAAAATGAAGACTGCTGGCACTGGATTTATGAATCTCTTAATTTGAAATCATTGTCTTTAAAATCTCATGGCTGCAATATTCGCTTTAGGTGTGGCTAGAAAGCATTAAAGGGGGGATGGTGTCTCCCACAGCCTGTGGAAGAAGCACCAGGCAGGGAAGCCCCACTGTTCTCCTTCTGAGCCTGTTGACAGCCACAGGCCGGGCGAGCCGGGCTCATGGCACACCTCACAGCTAGCCCCAGGAGCAGGCTTTCATTAACTCTACATCAGGGGCGCAGCAATTGCAATACTCACTCTGCCATGATAGCAAGAACCACCATCATGCACCTAGACGTTGCACAGCCAAAGGCAGGCAGCTGCTCAGGGGCGCCCCCACACGGCTGCCACTGGGCCACCCTGACAAATGGCTACCAAGGCAAAACCACCAACAGTGATGGCACTGGTGAGAATTATAATTGTTCTCTCTCGGCAACTTCTAACAAATAGACAAGAAGACAAGTTACTAGCCCTGATTCAGTATGTTTCCTCAAAGATCAGCTCCAAGCAAGGGGCTTAGTAACCCCACTGTTCTTTTCCTAGGACAAGTCACTCCTGGGGCGTTTTCTCTATGGCTGGGAGGTCACAGAGCCCTCGTGCGTCTTTATGATTTCCATGTTTCAAAGGTGATTGCCTGTTTTTAATCACAGCCAAATACAACTTCCAGTGGCAAACTTTGTGCTGGCTTGGCAGTCTGACTAACCACCGGGCACTAATTAAAGAGGGAAGGCATGTCCTGAGCTCCATGTAACTGCCCTAACGCTAAAGCATAGGAAAGGCACCGAGCATGGGGCTCAAATGTACTCGACATTCAACAGGTGAGCCCTCATAATCAGAAAAAGTTCTAAATGTTTAAATGTTGCCAATGTTACATTTGTGCAGGTATGTTCTTTCCATTCTGAAAAACTATGTATTCATGATAATGAGGATAAAACTAAACTAATAGAGGCTAAATAAGGAAACTAACCATTCTCACAGAACTCGTGGTGCACTAGGCTCTTGCATGTGAACTCATCAATCCTGACAGCAACTCTGGAGCAGGTCCTCCCACCACCCCACTTTACAGGTGAGGGCTGCGAGGAACAGATGGGGAAGGCCCTTCCTCTCAACCTGGGGTGGCTGTGACAGGTTGCAGGGGGGCTGCTCAGACCGTTATGCAAATCCCATTTCAACAAATAGGGCGAACAAAGCTTCTCAATCACAAAGACGGAAGCTGTGTTGACAATGGGTTGACAGTGGTCATATTTAACACTGTGAGCTGATTCTTTGAAAAACCAATACTGTGTGAGTCTAAAGTCTCCAGAAGCCTCAGGGGTGGCTGCAACCAAAATACGGTTCTCCCACTTAATCAGGGAGGGACAATGGATTGGGTATGGCACAGACAGCCTGTGCTAGACATCAGCTTGGCCACTTTGTTTCTAACCCTCTTGGTGAAGTGGTAAAAGACCCTTGATTGGGAGAAAATGAGTAAGTGGTGATGTCACTGCAACATGAGACTCATGTATTTGTGTGAGATGAATTGCTTGCATCTGTTGAATGATTCTGGATGGCTGGTTCCTATGCGGTGTGAATTGTCACATACACAGCTAGAGTTTCTTAACCTTGCATCTTGCTGCTGGATGAGTCAGTGTATTCATTACATTTCTCCCAAGGCAAAGGAAAGAACCCCAGGGAGAAGAAACATTTCCTTAAGGCATTTACAAGGACAGAATATAAAGCAAAGGAGAAGACTGACTTCCTGTGTGCATAAAAAGTCACCAGGCTGGCTCCGAGCTGCAGGGGCCTGGCAGGGGGCCCGGAGCCCACAAGCTCTTCTTGGTGAGATGCCCCCGTCCCTGCTGGGAACGTCTGTAAGGGACACAACACAGGAGAGGTACCTCGCTTCACCCCTTCTTCTTTAATCTGCTTAGAAGGTGCTGGACCAAACTCCTCTTCCATGGGCCTGAACATCCTCTTAACAAGGACGCTGCTGGTAGAAAAGATGAGCAGAAATTGTTAGGGAAAGCTGGGTGAGGTGTCAAAACACAAGTTCATGTACACGTCAGTTTCTTTCCCTTCATCTATGCCACCCCTGGCTGTCTTCAGCCAGGTCTACTCACACCCTCCTTCTCCCCTCGCAAGTCATCCCCGTCAGAGGCAAAACACACACACCAGTATCTTTAGGGCAGTGGTTCTCAACCTTCTTAATGCTGCAAGGCTTTAATACAGTTCCTGTGGGTTGGGACCCACAGGTTGAGAACCGCTGCTTTAGAGGACGGACCTATCACATACCCTCTGTTGCTGAATACAGACCGCAAAGGTGAGGCTTCAGGCTTTACCTGCTCCATCCTGCACCTATCCCCCCTTTCTGCCCAGGTCAGAGCCAGGGGGAGGTGGGTCTGGGGTGTCTGTGTGGCCTCTCAATCACACCAGCCCCTCCCACCCAGCTGAGGCCTGAGTGGCCTGTCCCTTTTTGGCAGCCCCCTTAGGGCATAGCAGCATAGCAGTGGCTGGTAGAAAGAACGTGGGCCTGCCTCACTGGTTCAGTTACTTCAGTATGAGGCATCCTGCTGTCCTGCAGCTCTGTCCAGCTTTATCTGGCTGGAGTGGATGAGACACAGGCCCTGGCTGCCCAGGTCTTCCCTCCTCCTTGGGAGAGGTATTTAGTCCCCCTTCCTAGAAGCCCAGGGCGCTGAGGCTCTGCACATCCCCAAGTTGGCTAGTTCTGATGGCTCTGAACTTCCTCCTGAAGTCCCTGTCCCCTTCTGACACCCTGTGGAAGGAGAGGATTGTTGGAGAGAAATAGAAATTGGAAGGATAGAAGTCACTGATACCAAGAAAATTCTCCTGAGGGGAATCTTGCTATTCTTCAAACCTAAAGGGAGTGGATACAGATTTTTAGAAACTTTTAGTTACTCTTTCTAGGATTCCTAGGACATGGTGCTGAAAGACACAATCCCAAGCACTAGGATCCTGAATAATCTGAACATATTTCTAGGCTTTTGATCTTTCAGGATTTTCAACATTTATGTCTTCCAAGATTACGGCTCAGCACAGTGGGACCAGGAGTGTAAACCAATGCCGGATAGATAGTTCAGCAGAACAGTTAGAACAGGGACTCTGGGGACAGACTACCTCGGTTTAAATCTCTGCTTTACAATTTGCTGGCTATAGGAACCTCGGGAAGTTCCTCGACCTCCCTGAGCCCCAGTCTTCTTATCTTTAAAAGGAGGCTATTGAGAGAATCAAGTGAACTCTCATATGTAAAGTACTCACAAGGTCCCCCCAATATACTGTTAACACCCTTGAAGTGTTAGAATGGAAGATGATCCTGGTGCTGATTACAAGTTGGAGAGATCTGAGAAAGACAGACCTGGAGAAGAGTAAATGAGGCCACCAGCTTGAGAGAGGTCAGAGTTTCCATTTACCACCAGACAGCAAATAGGCCCAACTGAGGACTGATGTTGGCACAGCTCCCGGCATGGGAGATGGACAGTACATGAATCCCAAGCTTTAAAGATCATGCAAAACCTGGAACTCCGTGTCAGCCTTCAGATCTTTAGGAAGTCACTGATCAATGCTCAAGCTGAGTTAATGGTTGGGGGCAGTGATAGGAAGAACATATGGTACAAAACTATGGAAAGCAATAGTATTTCTATTAATTCTAATAGTTTAAATAACTGAACCAAGGATGCTTTAATTTGCCTTCTCCTACTCTAGCTGGTCCAAAAGGTATATCTACCCATCAAAGTCCTCAATAAGACCTCAGATGTTACCAAGTGCTTATTATCTCCTTGTTCACTCACGTCTCATAAAAACTCTGTGGCCAGGACCAGGGCCAATTTTATCATTTCAGTGACGACCAAACACATAATGTGTTCTGTGTCTTATGCAGGGCCATGCAGCTAATAAGTGAAACAAGCTGTTGAGAGAACCCGCTTTTGAGGGAGTAACCTTAGGACAAAGTCACTCAGTAAATGTGAGGTGATGACAAGTAAGGTGTGTATGAGAGAGACGCTGTTATGAATCAGCATTCTCTTACTTTATTCCCTAGTAAATCAAACTATGGAAACATCTGAAAGAAAAACCTAAAACTCAAGCCTTAGCTGAAAGTGTTAATAAGTTTTTATGGCACTGTTTCCTCTGCTTCCCCTCACTACCTTGTCATAAAAATAGGGCATGTCACTCTGTCACATCCTAGAACGAAGGAGACCATGGCCTCAGGATTAGAATATTAGAAAATCCATTCATATAGCAGTCAGTGGCCAGTGGTTAATAATGGGTAAACAGCCTGAAATATCACCAGACACGCATGCACGCTGGGTGAGGGTCTCTAAGCTAGTGAGTTTGTCATCGAGCATGATTTATATTTTTCCAGTTCTATTGACTTTTGATAGCACCCTGTTCTGAGATATGCCATTGAAATGACATTGAAATGCCACTGAAATGACATCTTGGATAAACTACATTTTTCCTGGGAGTTCAAAAATGCTTTATCATACTTTCAAATCTATGAACCCAGTGGGAGTCGATAAGTTTGTGTGGCTCACATTCAAGTGTTTCATTTATTTTCAAAGCCAGGCATAAAAAAGAGGGCAAATGTGACTGTGCCATTCACCATGTGAAAAGAGCACAAATTTCAGGTCTCCTGGTGTATGACGGCATTTGACCCTTCCGACCCAGGGGTTCTTCATACCTGGCTTCAAAAAATATGCATTCAAAAATATTTGGGGGAAAAAAATTGTAGCTATAATGAACATGTGCAGATTTTTTATTTTTATTTTTTGTCATTATTCTCTAAATGCAATTTAACAATTATTTTCATAGCATTTAAATAGTATTAGGTATTATATATAATCTAGAGATGATTATGATACATAATTTAGAGATGATTAGGTATACAGGAGGGTATGCACAAATTACATGCAAATACTATACCATTTTATACCAGAGACTGGCATATCTGTAAATTTTGGTATCTGCAGGAGGTCTTGGAATCAATCTTCCACAAATACTGAGAGATGAATGTGCATTGGATAGTATCACCAAAGGACCAGAGAACAAGAAAATGTGCTTTCTCTAACATCAATCTCCATCTGACTGGTGCAAGGTGCTGATTAATATGTAGAATGATTCTAGGTCCATCCGCGCATATAGCTGTTACCTTGTGGGACTGACCTCAGGGAAAGAAAGTTACTGAGGAGTAAACAAATGAGAGTTAAGCTTCATCAGAAAAACGTGGGGGAAGGTTTCAAGTCTGTACCTTGGGTCTGTGGCCACACCCAAGAAAGACAATGTTGCATCCTACCTGCCAGGCTGACCTGCACTAGGCATTGGGTGCCTAGTGAGGAGGAGCCTAAAAAGAGTACAAAAAGGGGATGTAGGCATTGTGGAGACACTGCTTGTCTGTTTCACATCTCTGCTTATGGCAGGTGTATGCTAATTACCCAGTGTCCCCTAAATAGGTGGAGGTCCCTTGCCCATGTGACCCTCAGAAAATGTCATCTTATATCCTCAAAGTATTTGACATTATGGAGGAGGAGCTCAATTTATATTCAACAAATTACTCTTTGGGGAAGAATCTACCATCCCCAAATGATTTTAATCAGTGCTAAATTGAGGTGTTTAGAATTCATCTAACAGAATCAGTACAAAACCAAACCAAAACACACAAAAACACAAACATAGATTTAATTACTATTACTGCAATGTGACCTCAAAATTGCAAATGACTAGGTCAATAGATCCCAGAAGGATCATTTAAAAGGGTAATACAGAGATTTCTATTTCCAGCTAAAATATTATAGCATATGGCAGATCAAAGTTTCAGGCAAGAACAACTTGAAATTCTATCTAAAAACAAATTTTAAATCCTTATTGAAGGTATTGGAAAGCTATGGATGAGAGAGCTAGAACTTGAGAAATTGAGATCCCAGAGAAGAGAACTGTAGAAGGATGACCTGAGAATCAGTGACAACACTTGGCTGGGATAGAGTGGATGATAATTCCAGTGGAGGCATGCACCTTAGGGCAAAGAAACTTATGCAGCTTTTGGTAATCTTATAGTGCTAAAGAAACAAAAATTGGGATTTAGGTCTGCAAATGTACCCAGGACCAATAGTCAAATTTCCAGAGTAGGGAGGCACAGAGAAGTAAGCCAGATACTCTGTAATATTCCTGCTAAGTTCTTAAACTGCAGAAGACAAGAGAATATGTTAGGTAGAAAGCCCTTGAAAATCACAGAGGAGGTTTTTTGCAGTCTCACCATCCTAAGGAGACAAAAATCAAATATCATGTCTCACCAAAGAAGAAGACACAGTAAATGCCTCAGCACTACATCCTAGGATGAGACAGGGTAGTGTAAAGCTAATACAAACTGCAATTCCAGTTTGGGTGAGTTTTGTCCTTGACTCAATCATGGCAATCTGTATCTACTCAGGCAGCGCAACAAAAGATAGGGAAAACTTTCATAAGAGAGAAATATGGCCAAATAGAGCCTCTGTAATTTTTATGTACATTATTCACCGTTGAATTAATATTTATCAAGTAGACTAATAAAAAAGACCAAAGAGAAAACAGAAGACAGAAACAGACCCATAGATAACACACTTGTAGCACAATTATTTTAGTTATCAGATATGAACTGAAAAGAGTTGTGATTACCGTATTCATGAAAATAAATGACAATATATAGAGATCTGGAACTTTTAAAAAATAAACTTCATAAATTCTCATACTAAAAAATACAATAATTAAAATAAAGAACTGACAAAGGAAGGGACTTTTTTATAACTAAATATGAATTTTTAACAGTTGATTGGACCCAATAGATACAAGAGAAAATTTGAAAATTAGATCAAGAGAAAATATCCACATTTACATATGAAGAACAGAGAAGATGAAAAATTCAGGAAAGAATCTAATTTATTTCTAATAATTATGGACACAATAAAAAGTGCTAATATGCATTTAGACTCTCAAAGTAGTGTAGAGAGACAGAACAGAGAAGTGGTATTTGAAGAGATAATGACTGAGAATGTTCTAAAACTGATGAAGATATCAGCAATAAACAGATTCAATAAATGCTATAAAATGCCAAGCAGGAAAAATATACAAAGAAAATCTACACATAGGAACATCATAATAGAAATTCCAAAAACATAAGAGAAAGAGAAAACCTTAAAAGCAGTCGAGAGAGAGAGAAAAGAAAGAAAGCATTCAAAGAAGCAACAATAAGACAGACATCATCTCAACAGAAACGATGAAAACCAAAACATAAAGAAAATAACTGCCAACCTGTGATTTTATACCTAGCAAAAATATCCTACAAAAGTGATTATGAAATAAAAACATTGGCAATAAATAAACAAGAAACAACAGAGAGAATTCTTTGCCAAGTTCCATGACAAATGGAATACTAACTAGCCAGAGTTACTTAGGCAGTAGAAAAGGGATCCCAAAGACAACAGAAATAAAGGAAGAAATGAAGAACCACAGAAAGGGCAAACATAGGCAAGATGTAGAAAAGAAGGTAAAGCTCAGTTTTAAGAGTCTTAAGTTTAAATTTCTTACTTTGCAGAATGGCATACTAGTATACAAGTAAGAATAACTGGTTCTAACATAAGAAACTAGTGAACGCCTGTGACTGAATGATGATAAAAGATTCATTTCCTTAAGTATTTTTTAAAACCTCCATTGTACATCTGATACCGTTTTGAGTACAACTGAGTGGATTTTTTAAATGCAATAACTAACAGTAAAAAATAAGAATTTTTCTTTTGAAAGGAAGGGGTCTTTTTACAACTGAATATGAATTTATAATTATCTCAAAATTAAAAATTTAATTTAAAACATAATAAGAAATGGGAGACAGCATTGTGTCAATCACTTTATGTAATCACTTCTTTCTAATGTTATGAAAATCATTATTTGAGGCTTGGAATAAAATTTAGAAGGATGGTCAGGTGCTGCAGTGGTACACGCCTGTAGACCCAGCTACTTTGGAGGCTGACGCAGAAGGATGGTTTGAGCCCAAGAGCTCAAGGCTATAGTGTGCTAGGATAGCATCTGTGACTAGACACTGCACTCCGGCCTGAGCAACATAATGAGACCTCATCTCTTACCAAAAAAAAAAAAAAAAAATTCTAAGGACAATGTCACATATATGGATTTAAAATGTGCCATGCCCAACTTTGATAGTCATGAAGAATTGCCCTGATAAACAGTGTGAGATGAAAAAGTCACTTAAATATTGAGAAAGAATTTGATATCAAAAATTATGAAGAATTTGAATAAATGTTTTCATACAATGTGACAGATATTTCTATATTATGTTTTAATTCTAAAACATTACTCTTCAAATGCATGTATAATTAAATCAGCAAAGCAAGTATCCATAAATTACTGATGCTTGGCTACAGTCATAAAGGTTTCCTATTCAAGTTAGCCTAAAAACTTTGTTTTCATCTTCTCCTTGGGAAATTGGGAAAATTGCCTGATATTTTTAATGATCTTATATTCGTGTATATGTGGTAAAACATAGCCCACCATTTCCCACACTTCCTAGTTTACTTGGCTTTCCTGAGAATCTTATTAAAGAAAAACACTTGATTCTCTGGGAAATTGCTCTTTTAAGAGAAATAATGAAGAATTCTAGAAGAATTTTCTTTTGTAGCCCTATAAGAATCGCTAATAAACACAGTGTGACAACATTTTAGATTTAACACTACGTTGATTAAATGTACTCATAGTGGACTGGTTAATAATCTCTTAACTTCCCCAAAGGGTTGTGAATTCTAGCCAGAGTATTTGCTTTTACAGCAGAGCAGGCCGAATAGCCTCTTTTTCTTGGCAACAGTGGCTGAGCTCATGGTATAGTCTGGCAGCATCTACAGGACCTCTTTCTTGCAGGAGACACTCAGAGCTTAATGAGTGAACTTTCTGTAGGAAGTCAACGCTAAGCATCATGAGACCAACGTACAGGGTGGCCTGCCCAGTGTGTGCCTTCTTCCGGGTTGGGTTTTCATAAAGCCTCAGCCTTTGAAGAGATTATACAAGGTGGTTCCAAGAGACATAATAGTGTGTGGTATATTCTTTAAGAAGAAGCAAAGAGAGAAGAAATTCTTAGAAAGGATTGGGGTCTGAGGGTGCCAGGTAGCATCCTGTGGCAATGGCAGCATCTTGGAGAGAAACTGATGACTTCTGAATGCGTGACAACCCAGCTGAGGCTTATGACCCAAATGCATCCAGAAGCAACAGAGCTGAAGGGACCTTGCTGTAGACTGGAAGAGGACGTCAGTGGGGACCACTGCAAACAGAGGATCAAGGCAAGAGGAGATTCCTGGAAAACAAAAGCCTGGTGTAGATGGTGACCAGTGAAGGTAGCACTCAGGTGAACATGGATGGCAGCCTCAGATCTGACCTCCTCTGCCAGGTACACTCCAACTGGGCTTGTCAGAACCCGAGTCCCACATGCCGAAAGATGCACCAAGGGTATGCCTTTGTCAAGACCAGAAAGCTATCCAAGTGTGGTCTGTTGCTTGGTGCCTCCTTTGCAGCCACAGGTCAAGAATTAAGAGGGTTAGCAGTAGTGCATGATGGCTAAAAGCAGGTGATGAGAAGTGCAGCTAGACCCAGGTCGAATCCTGCCTCTAGCACTTACTAGCTAGCTGTGTAACTCGAAATCAGTTTCCTAGTCTCTATATGCCAAAGTTTCCAAGACTAGGAAACTTAGTTTCCTCCTTATAAAATGGATATAATAGGAAATTTAGAAAAATTCAATGAGGCTTATAAGCACTTAGTATAGTGCCCAGACAAAGTATCCAGGTACTTTAATGATTCCTTTTACAAATAACAATCGCCAGGCACCGACCATGTATCAACACTGAGACGCCAACACTGTTTACATGGCTTGAACTCTAATTTAGAAGATGTGTAATAGCAAGAGTTTCATGCCTCAGGCCTCATGCTTATGCAGAAACACACAGTAATACTTACAAAGAAGCTGAGCCAGTAGAGTTACAAGTAGGCTGATGGCCATCTAACTATGGTCAACTTGCAAGGAAGGACAGTTTGAGGTAAGACAGATATACTACGGAGGTCTGCACATCAAAGAGAATTCAGAATCTTAGACACTTGTCACTCATAACACTTAGTTTTTCCATAAGAATAACAGAATATTAGCAGTAAGTAGAATCTTTGCAATTATCTTATACAAAATCTTCAATATAAAATTAAAGAAACCAAAGCTGAGAGATCAAAGAGCTGGCCCAAGTCTTTACATTAGTAAGCAGTACCCCAAGAGTGGAATGTGGGCTTCCTGAGCTCAGGATCAACGCTCTTTCTGCAACACCCCACTGTACCTTGCAAAGTATGTGAATAACTGATTGAAATTGACTGTGCTAATCATTGTGCTCATTCTGCCCGCTGGAAATGTGTTACCTAGGGACCAAAATGCAAAGAACAATTTAATGATGTATTTAGAAAATTTAGAACTCAGAATTTAGAGATCAAGGCCCACATAAGGTTATGCCCCTGGCCAGTTGGGGAGTCACTTGGCTCCTTTGACATTTTTTATTCTTTAAGACAGAAGGTGGCAAACTTCTTCTGTAAAGGGCCAGACAGTAAATATTAAATACTTGGGCTTGGCAGGCCATACCATATGGTCTCTGCTATAACTACTCAACTCTGCTGTTGGGGCAGCAAAGTAGCCACAGACAACATAAAAGGAATTAAAATGGCTATGTTCCAGTAAAACTTTATGTATGGACACTTGGACTTCATATAATTTTCACATGTCATTCAATATTATTGTTTAAAAAATGTTTTTTTTTTTGGTTTTTTTTTCCCTAATCATTGAAAAATGTAAAAACCATTCTTAGTTTGCCAACTATACAAAAACAGGTGGTGGGCCTGATTTGGTCCTCAGGCTATAGCTTGCCAACGTTTGCTCTAGGAATGAGCTTAGCAATATCTGCTCCATTTCACCATCTATGAAATGTTTTACAAGAAAATATACACACGTATTAATTACATGAGGATAAGGAAGGCCTGGTTTGACTGTGGTTTGAAAAAATAAAAAGATCTAGAGATTTTAGATTTTTATACTTATGTAATGCGAACAAAGAACATAAAGTAGATATTGGAAGTGAATGTATTAATAGTTCTAGACTGCTTTAAGAGGAAAATAGGATCCAGGTCATAAGAACTTCTCCCAATGTGATCTACAACTCATGTTTATTCTAACAGCCAAGTTAAAGGAGACTGCTAACGAATTTAGTAGTACACCTTGGAGGGAAGTTGAGATGTTGAGAGGTAAAACTATATTTTGACTAAGAACAGCTACAAGAAGGAAGGGGATGTTTGAAAGATGAGGAAGGATGAGACTTATTCAGAGAGCAGAACCAGAGCCAAGGGGTAGACATTAAAAGAAAGTAGATGTCAGCTTAACAAATAAAATAGCTTTCTAAGAGCTGGAATTGGCCCACAGTGTGATGAGCTAAGCCACTCACAGTGAACTCTCTATCACTGGGAATATTCAAGAAGAAGCTTGCTGACCCCCTGGCAAGGATGTAGTATAGATGTTACCATTGCCTAGGAGAGGAGATCAGCTAGATGACCTTAAGGAAAGTTCTTTTTTTCTTTTCTTTCTTTCTTTCTTGATTGCTTTAGAATTCTGAGACTATAAAATAAGTTAATGGATACGAAATGCTTTGAAGATTTGGCTGCCCTAAATGTCTTTGCACAGGCATGCGTCCTGAGCAAAGATGGAGAACATCTCCCAGTGTTGTTAAGGAGAAACTTGCGACACTGGGATCCTTCACAGACCCTCTCGTGTCTACAGTCCTAGAGAACAGTAAAAAGGTTCTCAGCCTTCCCATTTCCTATTCGAACCAGTTTCACCACTGGCACTCCAGGCTCACTCCCACAGAGAGGGCTTCAAGAGGCATGAGCCTGTGGCCAGTCCTGGAAGGCGGGCAGACTGCCTCCTCTGGCTCTGGCCTCAAGCTCAGCTTGATCCTGCATTGGGGCCAAACAAGGGGTACTGGGAAGGGCAATCAGGAAAGAGAAGGGTCACTTACAAAACAGCTTGTTATTCAAAGGTAGATCATAGGAAGGAAAGGTGGAGGGAAGGAAAGCCCAGAAGGAGGATGCTGTGCCCCAGCCTTCCTCCCAGACACTCAGCGCTGGCTTCCGAGTGAAAGGAGGACATCACTCTCGGCCCTGGCTTGCCCACAGCTCAGAGAGATATTTCCTCAGACATGAGCCAACTTTGGGGGTTTAAATGAAAAGAACTGAGCAGCGCCTTACCCTTCTCGTTCATCATCCGTGTTGTAATACACCTGTGGAGAACAATAGGCTTACTGTAGGTCAGAGACAAGAACCGGAAATATGTCACGTGAAGTACAGACTGTCCTGAGGCAGAGACTCTCTTTAAAAAGACAAAAGACAAATCTGTTTAATGAAGCTCTCTGCATGTGTGTTTTTGTAAGGAAATGGAAATTTACTCTCAATCTCAGTGGGGTTAATTCATAGATTTTAATGAAGTATAAAACAATAAATTGGTTATTTCTAGCTAAAGTTAGTCTAATCAGATTATCTCTGGCCCTAAGCCAAATCTTGCTTTTGACAGTAAGGAAACATTTTAGCAGGATGGAAAACCCATTGTTCAGAAAGGCTCTGGCTTGCAGGGTGGCTCTTAGCCTGTGAGTAACCCGTCCCATGGGGTGCACAGGGAGCCGAGTCTGGATGCTGTGTTACCGGGGAGTGGAAGGGGAAAAAGGTCCCACCAGGCCAAGGGCAAGCCCAGACTTCTCTGCTTACTTCCCAAAGAGGCCTGGGTTATCCTGGCACCCCACAACCATAGGAATCGAGGGCTCAGCTGGCTTCGGGCTGTGAAAGGTCATTTAGCTCTGGGAGGTATTCCTGGCCAGGAAGGCGGATCTCTGGGGGCAGAGTTTTCCTTTAGGTGGTCAGCCTGGTGGCAGGCAGAATCAGATCTAAGAAGTTACAGAGCATCCTTATTATCTTAGGGAACTATGGGAGAAATCCAGAAGGGATCTGCTATGCGTGAACATCCTCTTGGCCCAATTATTTCAAATTGTGAGCCTTGTGAGCTTTCTCTTTGTGCTTCAGGACCATTGCATTTGGGTAGACAACACCTGAGTTAGTAGGAGACATTTACATTCTAACTTCAAAGTAGACTCTGAGTCTAGCCACTGTCCTCACCCCAGTCTGGAAGAGAAACAGCTGTGTCCAGACAACCTCCCCACAAACTTTCTCAAAGGCACCCGGGACGCTGCCGGGCACAGACCTACTTCTATAACAAAACTGGTCACCTGGAACTCTCTGGGAATGAGTCATTCTAGTCCATCAGATCATATTTCTACAGGAACTTTTTTCCTCTTATTTTTCCTGGCTGTTGCTCTATACTTTATTTCTTCTTAAACCAAAAACAATGAAAGAAAGTTGTTTGTTTTCTGCCACCCCCTCCCCCAACAAGTTTCAGGGTGGAATTCAGAGCATCTGTCATTGAGACTCCACTTAGAAGACATGGAGTGACCCACATAAGGGACCACTGGCCGTGCATCTGGATCGTTTTGAAAAGCTCCTGATGTTGGCTTGTGTTTTTCCGGTTTCTTAGCAGTGGCACAATGCATCTACCCCACTTCCTGACTCTTTGGCCTCTGCAAAGTTGGTTTGTGACCCAAAGACAGAGGCAGACTTCTCTGAAGTGTTTTCTTGCTCTCCTGAATGGCTGCCACTTCACTGTCCCTATCACCTTCCTTTCTTTGTCATTTTTTCTCCTCTTATAGAAGATCCCACTGTTTCTTCTTTGTCAACTGTTGGGCCCACCGCACAGACTTCAATTTTAGACCATGTTTTTCAAACTTTAAAGTTCATAAAAATATCTGGAGACCTTACCATGCATGCACATTCCTAGAGCTTGCTTCAGAGATTTTAACTTGAAAGAGCTGGGCTAGAACTTGGGAATCTGAATCCTTATCAAGAACTCCTGTGAGCTGGGGGAAGGCTGTTTAAAAGCCACAATGCGAGAGACTGTTCTTGAGAGTGCACAGGAGGAAAGATGTGCTCCTCGAGTACGTTGAGGAAGGCTGGTACCTGTCAAATATATATCATCCAACAAGATGGTCCCTTTGCCTCCCACAGTTTTTCCCAAATTCCCCTTGTCCCATGCCCTGTAAAGGCATTCCAGACACAAACAGCCTGATCACTAGGACTTCAATATGAAAAGAGTGGGACGGGAGCCCTCCAGAGCACCCGCACGTTGGATTATTCCCTTGTATGAGTTTTTGGTAAATGTTTGAAGAATATTACAATCTGAAGGCAAGTCAATGGCATAATGGCAGGAGTGGGGGACATGTGGACCAGTGGGGAAAATACCCACCCTTGGACACTCCTGGCCCGTGTGCTTGGGTGAGTAGGAATGCTGAGCCATCGCTGATGTGCCTTCATTGTAGCTCAAGAGTATCTCACCGACCATGAGAACTATAAGGTTTCTGGGCAGTTGTGCAGAGCTGTAATGCAGCTGATTTGGGCAAGACTCAGGCCCCTGTTGTTTCTGACCTACATACCATTGCTCGCCCTTCTTCCCTTCCCCTCCCACTCCCTTCCGATAAACCAGCCCTATCCTTTGACCTGCCATTGAAGGGTCCTGTTCTACAGGTTAAAGTTGGTCAGTCCCCGTCCTGCCCCCACTTTTAAGACTATGGACCTGCCTCTTCTCTCTTGCCTCAGAAAGGATATCCCAGGCATCTAGCTCTTCTGAGTAAAGGCAGCTTTAGAATCCCCAGGGAGACAATGCCCAAGCTTTTAGCTAAGCTGACTCCTGCGGCCAAATGAAGATTTCTTACCTCATCAGTATACTTTTTTTTAATTTTCTGTAGGGACAGAATCTTGCTATGATATCCAGGCTAGTCTCGAACTCCTGGCCTCAAACAAGTGCCTCAGACTCCCACGGTGCTTACCCAGTATAAGAAAAATAATGCCTTTGTCCGAAATGAACATTGGAGAGGCGTTCCAGCAGCCCTCTTAAAAGATCGTTGCTTCATAAGCTCAAGATTGCTCACGAACACACACTCACTACACTTAAAGTATCTGCGTAGGCCCTTTTCCATCAATCCTATTAGACCTGAAGTGCAGAGGAACTAATGTAAACATTCAGCTGCTGCAGCTTGCTGTGTTATCGGTAACTAAGTCCTTTGGCTCTGACCCAGGGGTCTCACGTCTTCCTCTAGCATCCATGGAATTGCAACAGGCTAAATTGTTAGCTTATATTTTAGTAAAACTTTGGGCCTTTCACAGTTCTTGATGGTAGCATGGTACAACTGAAAACAACAAAATAATATTAAAGGGAAATCGCCTTTGCTATTATTTTGATCAGCCACAAGGTATTCTCCAGTTGTTGGAAGGCACAGCTGAGTGTGTTCCTTTGTTGCAGGAGCTCACGGCAGGCTTTCTCACTAACCCTCTCAACTCTGAAGCCAAGGCCCCAGGGGAAGGCTCTGTGAGGCTGGCCTGCAGATGGTAGGATGTAACTTCATTGACAGCCCGGGGACACTTATTGGGCTGCTTTGCAACTGCTGAAACCAATCCTGTAAAGGCTGTACCTTCCCTCTGAATTTGCCTCAGGCTGAGAACCAGGATCATGACATCCAGGGGTCCAGAGAGGCCAAAAGACTGACTGTCACAAGCAGCTAGGTTTGTCACGTTTCCTCTTAATATTCCTTTACAGCTTTGTACATTCTGGAGAAATCTTGCCAAGTGAGCAGGTCATGTTGTCAGTGTTGACACAGAACTGAAGCCATAACCATGACAGTGAACTAAACAATAAGGACAGTCTAACTGAGTTATCCCCTCTTCTGAAAGGAAACCTCGCTTTAAAAAAATCCTCACACAAATCACAATGACATTCTTGGGAATTAAATAAAAAATTAGGTGCTGGCAAGCATATCTTGATAAATCATAAAATTCTTCCATTCCCCTGTGTGTTCTGGGTCATATTGAACAAGTAAGACAAGATGGAAATGCTAAATTAAGATTTAGTGGAAACATATTCTGAGAAAAATTTTATTACCATGTCCTATCATAAATAGCAACAAAAAAGCCCTGATTGTATAACTGCTTGTCTCATACATATAAGGAAACAACGTACTGAATACTGGGGGACAAAATAGCCTCCAGAAAAAGAGAGTGAGGCCAATATTGATTCCTCTGTCTAGGCTAAGATCAACTTCAGTGAGTGCCTGCACACTTAGACAGAAAGTGAGAAAAAGTTAAATGCGTTAGTATGTCCCTATTTCTCAAAATAGATGTTTCCTCAAAGGACTTTGGGTTTAAAAAGCTCCTAATCAATGAAAAATTCATTTAAACACAATGGGTTTGGTGAAAGATAATTCTGGCTGATGCTAGGGAAATAATTATTTTTTCTTTTATCATACAATTTTATCATGTAAAAGAGATAATACTAAAGACAAAAGGAAAATAATCATCTGTATCTCATTTTTTTGTTCCTTTCAAATTCAGTTAAATCTTTAGAATCACAGTATAAACAAAAATTGCTATTCTACTTCACAATTAAAATGTTAGTGATTGAATAATATTCTATCAACTTAATACATAGTTTTTTCATAATTAACTTTTTAGTGACTGAATAATAGTCTGTCAGCTTGAGCTACCATGATGAGTTAATCATCAATTATTAAAGTTTGACACAATTATTAATTGGACACTTATATTAGTTTAATATTAGATTTTTCATTTTACGTATAGATAATACCTAGAAAATATGGATTACTTTTAAGGAGATTTGTCTACAGTCCCATTTTTCCTCTTATGTGAAATGATTTACCTATTCAGTGGGAACTGTTCATTTACTAGGGGAAAATTTGTTGATGGGATTTTATTTAATTGAAGAATTTTTCACCTTATGTAACTTTTTGAAGTCATAGGTGCAGTTTACCTGTCCACCGGTAGGTGGCGCTCCATTGCATCAGGATAATTCTGCCATGTCACAGCTAACAAAACAAAACTTTTCTTATATGTTATCAGCCTTCTTTCTTCCTCTTTCATTGCTTTGTCAACACTTCAATAATATCATGTCACTCTCTTCTCCTTAGTAAGTCAGTTTCCTCTTTGGAAACATTCCTTTTTATAAAAATTCATTTACTGTGAGGAATAACTGACTTTTCCTCTGGTGAATGGAAGATGGGTTTTATTTTTAACAACACTGCCTGAAGTGCTTCTGTCTTAAGGCCCGACCGCCCCTTGGATAGATGGCAAGTGGATGTTAGCAGGTAGGTCATACCTGTCCAGTCCTTTGCAGGTTTGCAAAATGAACGTCGGGTATGAAGAGAACAGGCTGGGAGTGCAGATCAGGCATGGTTTTGAAGAAGGTGATGTCACTCTTCTTCTGGAGAGGTATGGCAGCCAACTTCCCATCAGAGGCTGGATGAGATCACAAACTCATAAACAAGAGGGGTATATGTGACTAAGAAGCCTCAACTATAAGTCCTAGTGTCAGCTAAAATTCATGAATTATTCTATTAAGCTTTCTGAATATCATAGGTGTGAACACATTGTAATAGCTCCCCCCATCCTACCCAAACCAACAGAAAGAGCATAGACTTTGAGTAAGCATTCTTGAGTGGGGCTTAGGTTCCCTCATGCCCTCCTGTCCCTCTGTGCACCCAAGATACCTTGTCTGTAGAAGATGTTGGTCTCCATGCTATTAAATGTTTGAGCTAGTACTTCCTAGCTCAAACACACTATCTGTATGATTGCATTTGCTTTTTATAGGGATAATCACCCTGTCTCCAGTGCCAGGGGAAAGCAAGCCATGCCCCACACCCACTTCTTTTCATCTATTCCGCAGTGGGCCCAACACACCTGAGTCTTCCCCTCAGAAAGCAAAGTCAGTCTCAGTGAAACTCACAGTTATTGCACTGGGTTTGGGAGGCCTGGCCTTTCCCTTTCTTTCTGTTCTGCTTCCTCTCTTCGTCTCTGATTTTTCTTTCTGCTCCCTGTCAGGGGAAGAAACAAATACAAAGCCAGGCATGTTTGTTATCAATGTATGCAAAAATACTGTCAAACACACAAGTCATGCAGATATGACACAACACAGGGGAAGAAGAGACCAGGCAGCCCCACCTCGTCCCTCCGGTAAGGTCACGCTTCTTCCAAAAGCCAAGGCCACTCATGAGTCTCTACTACATTTCTGTCCCACAAGAGATCTTCACCTCTCCCATGTTTTCTCCTTTTTTAGTATCTTGTCTATTTAAATAACTTCAGTTTTGAACCCATATGGAAAGAATAGACCCAGTTCCCTAACCTGCTGAAACCCATTAAGTAACTTTACTGATTGTAATAAAATGTCAGAAAATGAAAAATTGACCAATTAAATTTATTCCCAGGCATGGAGAGGGCTTTAAAGTTGAGTGTTAATTCTCTATTAAATTTTTCCTTTGCTTGTTGCTATGGAAGTTTAAAAAATCATTATGGTGGTGGAAATGAGGGGATGCATAAAGAAACCACACAAGATGTAGGATTACTTTTTACAAATTCAAGGATGATTTTGTTTGTTTCCTTATTTTCATGTGTTCCTAGATACATTGCTCATTCAAACATTTGTTCTATTCAACTTCTTTTTGCTCCTCTATTCCTTATAATTTGACTTTATTTGGCTTCTCTTTCCTAACTCTTTAATACAACATTTTGTTGTATTTGTATTTTGTTGTATTGTTGTATTTAAACAACAATTTGTTTAAACAACAAATCCTGTTGTGCTTATTAAACAATTGACCACTCCCTTACAGCTCTTTTTTTGGGGGGGAGGGGGCTGTGATGATTTTCTAACTGTATTTTTCTTTGGGCATTCTTCCATGTCAGCTCTAACTCATTTTCCTCTTCTCATCTTCCAAATAAAAACATTCCAACACAGTGTCCTTTCCCTTTTTCTCTCTCTCTTCTTGCTGGTGGACAATTCATCTGCATCCATGTTTTCACAACACTCTAGACCAGTTAACATTCAGATGGACACCCCCTACCTAAACGACTCTAAGTTTCAGATTTGCATTGACAGCTCTGGCCCGTTGCAGTAGTATAGTTAAGGAGCAGTGAAGTGCAGACTGGCTGGCAACCTCTAACACTGTAGAAATTGACCCCAAACCATCATATAAACCGAGATGGACTTAATAATATAAAAATTTTATCCTTTTCTATATGAAAACAAAACAATCAATTAAAAGGCAAAGGACAAATTGCTGAAAATATTCACAATAAAATAGCACATAAAATGCTAAATCTTTAACATATAAAAAGGATTTAAATTAAAAAACAACTGACATACTGTTAGAAAAATGGGCAAGGGTCATCAAATAGGTAATTCTCAGAAAAAGACACATCAGTGGTTTGAATTAAAACAATGAGATGTATTGTTTTGCTTATCAAATTGGCTTTTAAGCAGTAGATTCCCAATCCTGGCTATGGTGAGGTCATGGTACACTGTATTACACAAGAGAGGGTGTTTACACTAATTCTGGAAGAATGAGCAATAGTAGCTAATTTGCATGGCAGTTCCTCTGTGCTGAGTGATTTCTAGAGCTTTACATATTAGAATTCTGATAGCTGGGGATTGAGGAGGGCGGGGGATTAAAGATGGCGGCTGAGTAACAGCTTCCCTGTAACTGGGCCTGGCGAATCTGGGGAGACAAGACTCCAGACATCTCTGGCCGGTGGGACCTGCCTACAATCATCCCCTTGAGGACACAGAGAGCCAGCAAGGGAC
>CAUYPK010083197.1:0-26157 GCA_963574355.1 Loris lydekkerianus
GTTAGGTTCTGTCCTTTAATTGCTGAGTTCTTACTTTGCTGCTGATCCATTGTGATGGTCAGTGTGTAGAACAGGTTGAAGTATTTCCTGTAGAGCTGGTCTTATTGTGGTGAATTTCCTCAATGTTTGTATATCAGTAAATGATTTGATTTCTCTGTCAATTTTAAATCTTAGCTTAGCAGGATATAGAATTCTGGGTTGGAAATTGTTCTGTTTAAGTAGATTAAAGGTAGATGACCATTGTCTTCTTGCTTGGAAAGTGTCATTAGAGAAGTCTGCAGTCACCCTAATTGATTTGCCCCTGTAGGTCAACTGTTACTTACTCCTGGCAGCTTGAAGAATCTTTTCTTTTGTCTTGACTTTGGACAGGTTCATCACAATATGTCCTGGAGAAGCTTGGTTAGAGTTGAGGTGACCTGGAGTCTGATATCCCTCTGAACAGATTGTGTCAGAATCTTTGGTGATATTTGGAAACTTTTCATTTATAATATTCTCTATTATGGTTTCCATTTCCCTAGGGCATTCTTCTTCCCCTTTTGGGATACATATAAGTTGCATGTTTAAAGGCTTCATAGAGTCCCATAATTCTATCAGTGAATGTTATTCTTTCTCTCTCTTCTTTTCTGCCTCTTTAACTATCTGAGTTATCTCAAGAGCTCTGTCCTCTACCTCTGAAATTCTTTCTTCTGCATGGTCTAATCTGTTATTGATATTTTCTACTGCATCTTTAAGTTCCCTAATTGACTTCTTCAGTTCATTGAGCTCTGCTGTATCCTTTCTATATTCTTCATATTGTTCATCTCTTATTTATTCTGTTTTTGGATTTCCTTTTGGTAATTTCTACTTTATTAGCAGTTTCCTTCATTGTTTCCATCATTTCCTTCATTGTTTTCATCATCCATATTACAAATTCCCTTTCTGTCATTTCTAATATATTTTTATAGGTAGAATTCTCTGCAGTAGGTACCTCACAGTCCGGGGGGGGGGGAGGTTTGCTCTGGACTGGTTTTTCATGTTGCCAGCAGTTTTCTGCTGATTCTTCCTCATGAGTGATTTCTTTTATCTGTTTCTTTGTCCTAATTTTCCTTTCAGTTCCTCTTGCTCTTTAAGTTGCCATGCCTCTGCACTAGGGTTTTGATGAGTCCTTTCGGTACAGGACCAGAAGGATGAGAAGGTTAAAGAGCAAGGATGGAAAATAGAAAGAAAAGAAAAAAAGAGAAAAGAGAGGGGGTGGATAAAAGGAAATATTGACAAAAAAGAAGAGATGCACAGAAAGAGGGAGACAGAGAAATATAGGTGTATATTAGGGTACTTTGACCCAACCTTAAAACCCCCCACATTCTGGGGGTACCAGGTTGGGTGGTTCCCTCCATGTCAGCAGCTCTTTGTTAGCCTTTTTGGACACAGTACCCTACCTCCACCAAGTAGAGAGGGAAGACAAAAATGTTATAAATTAAACCAAAACAAGCAAACAGAAAACTTTACGGGATCAAATTGGGGGAAAAACTAAATAATAGGGGTAGAAACACTAGCAAAAATGAAGTTCTAATTGTTGGAAAATGGCAACAATGGGAAATTATATTTAAACTAGAAAAATGAAGAAAAAAAAAAGAAAAGAAAAATCTTTAGGGAAAATGTTGAAATTAAAAAGCAAAACAACAAGAACAACAACAACAAATCAATATATATATATATATATATATATATATATATATATATATATCTTGCTGAATATTGTCTGGGCAACAGGTGATCTTCTGGAGTATGAGATGTTAATCACAATGCTGATAATGCCCATATGAGATGGAGACTGGAGGTCTCTGCTGATTTCTCAAACCCCACAGGGTGGAGAGCCTAAATCTGTCCTTAGTCCTCTTGAAAGGCACTTTAAACTGCTGACCTTGGCTAAGCAGAACCTTTCCCAGGAAAATGCTTGTTTCTGGGATCACTCCGGAATTACTTATCCACTTACCCAGAGTGCCAAAACCTGTCTCACTCTATGACCCTGAGGGCTAAGGTTGCAAAGTGTCTCAGACCCCAACTTTAGACTGCTCAGTCACTAAATTACTCACTCTCACCCAATCCTTGCTCTGTGACCCTGAGGGCAGAGCTTGCCAGGGCAGTTCCCCCACAATGTCTTCTCGCGGCCCACAGCTGAACACTATTATCTCTGTCTGGCTCAGCAGCTCAGTCTGGGGCCCTAGACAACACTTAAAGTCCTCCACACTCTTGCCCAAGTTCTCCCAAGGTATTTCAACTGAGTGCCAAGTCCAAAAAAAAACAAAACAGCTCACATGTAAGGCCTTTCCAGTTTGCAATCTCACTGCTGCTATACTTACAGCTACAGGCAGGATTGGACTGAATGAACACACGCAACCACTTGCCATTTTTCTACTGCTTTC
This sequence comes from Loris lydekkerianus, assembly GCA_963574355.1. Taxonomy (NCBI): domain Eukaryota; kingdom Metazoa; phylum Chordata; class Mammalia; order Primates; family Lorisidae; genus Loris; species Loris lydekkerianus. The sequence goes on from CAUYPK010083197.1 coordinate 2,403, forward strand.
GTCCTCCTCACAGGGTCCAGGAGTCTCTCGCTGACTCCCTGTGTCCTCAACGGGATGTTTATGGGCAGATCTCACTAGCCAGAGATGCCTGGAGTCTTGTCTCCCCATACTCGCTGTGCCCAGTTACAAGGAAGCTGTTACTCGGCCACCATCTTTGATTGTTCTCTCAAATCCCATTCTTTAGTACATATCTCCACCTGGATGTCTCAAAGGCATCTCACATTTGAATTTAACATATTTCCCAGAATCTTAGCCATCTTTTAAAAAAAAATTTTTTTTATTGCAGATTAAAGATCTCAGCAAACTGAAGAGGGAAGTACTGAGAGTTACTGTACACACATGCACAACCTCCCTTACTAATGACACTCCACTATTACTGCAATGATACATTTTTTACAATCAACGAACCTGCATTGACTCATCATCACCCAAAGTCCATAGTTCACATGAGAGTTTATTGTTTGGGTTATACAGTCTATGGATTCTGACAAATGAATTATGACATGTACCTACCATTGTAATATCATACAAGTAGTTTCACTGCCCTAAAAATCCACTGTGCTCAGCCTGTTCATCCTTCCCTTCCCACTGTCCCTTGGCAACATCTAATATTTTATTGTCTCTATAGTTTTGCCTTTTTCAGAATTCCATAAAGTTGGAATAATACAGTATGTAGTATTTTTATACTGGCTTTTTTCATTTAGTGATATGAATTTAAATTTCCTTCATGACCCTCCATGTCTTGATATCTCATGTCTCTTTATTCCAGAATAATATTCCATTTTCTGGATGTACCACAATTTGTCCATTCATCTGCTAGATCCCTGTATTACTAAAGTGACTATCAATTTTCCTCACAAACACGGTGGTCAGACTAGATTTCTTCTCTGTCTTCTCCATAGTCCTCCCCCTATATTCAATGTGACTGTATCATGAATGTTTCTGAGATTTGTCTCATCCACTCTAAATACCCTGCCACATCATCACTGCACTAATTCATGCCCTCATTATATCCTACTTGAAGTAAAACAACGTATCAGTTCCACTATTCATACTCTTATTTCTTTAACCAACAAATGTAAGTCTTACATTATTGCCAGAACTATAATTTTGAATGTTAAGGCTGATTGCGACTCCTTTTTAATGCTCAAAGGCCTTCCCTAAACTTAGCAAGCACAAGGTGTGTTACAACCTGGCCCCTGTGTACCTAGAAAATTCCATCCCTTACCCCTCCTTCTTTTCTCTTAGTCAATGGCTTACTGTACCTTGTGCTTCAGATGTGCTGTATTGCTTCTTGCTCACTGAACTGGCCGTGTTTTCTACATTCTCTGCACAAGACTCCAGTATCTTGGGTTATTCCTTTGGCACTTTGCTGACTAAGTCTAGCTCTTTTCTCAGAACTCAGTTCAGAGCTCACTTCTGTTTGGAAGGCTCTCCTGACATATCCTGTCTGTGTTAAGGATCCCTTCTGTGTGTTTCCATTAAATCCCAGACTATTTATTATACCGCATTATAATAATTTCTTTATTTGTTTGATTGGAGTTTCACATATATAAGACCATAAATGGAGGGGGTGTTCATAAGAGACAGTGTGGCATCCCTCCACTCTATTCAATATCCTTTTGTATAGAAAGTCTTTCTTCTCCTCCCCACCTCAAAGGCTCCTAGTCTCTTTCCACTTACTGCCCAATCTGCTCTGTTCCCTCTTCCCGTACAGCCAGTATTAGCTGGTAAAAAACATTATGCTTCAAGCTCAAATCTGAGTATGTCTGATTCAGACATGTTGGTAACTTCATTAACAATGCATTTTTACTTTTGGCATGGAATTAAAAAGGACTTCATAAGTAACATTCTTGCCTCGAGAGGACCTGTAACCTTTAGTACAGGATTCTAGTCTCGCAAGAGGGTACTGTGTATGAATGAGGCTAAGGACATAGACAGCTCAGACCCATTCTGCTTCTTTTCCCTGATCTCTTACTAGAGTTTTCCATTACTTGTACACAGCCTGTTACCAAAAGGCATAGTAATTCACTGAAGACCATACAGAGGCTAGGTGACATTTTGGGTGAGGGTAAGAGCAGAGAATTTAAATACATAAAAAAACATATAAACTAGCAAACTGGACTCCCTGATATAAAAAACTGCCAATCAGACAGTATCTGTTTTAGAGATCTAAATGTTTAACCTTATTCTTACAGTAAAGAACAAAAATGCCTGTTTTTTAAATAAATTAACATTAAGTTGTATATCACTCTCGGTGATTAAAATCAATCAGGAATGAAATAGAAATATATTTATTACATGATTACAGCTTATATACTTAGATACAATATGTTTTTTCAAAGTTAGTGGATTTTGTTTTGGAATGAAGATGTTAAAAGGGCTTGTTTTCATGGTTCTTTATATTCTTCCAGGTAGTAATTTTTATTGGTTGCCAAAAAATAAGAAAAAGTGGCTGTTTCAGATATTAACCTTTTTGTTAATGAAAACATATGGTCTTTGTTTCCAGTCAATCATCTGCAATATTAGAAGTGATCAACTTGCTTTCCAATTTCACTAAGAGTCTCAGAGAAGTGATTTATCTTTTTATAGTTCCAATGGTATCTCATGTTCAAATATCACTTTATTCTTGCCAGGACAAAAGCCTTCTGGCTTGTTAGTAATTCAGAATAAGCATGCCAACCAACATCCTTGCCCAAAATATTTTTAAAGATGAGTGCATATATCTATACCTAAAAAACTTCTCCAGAAATCTCTGGGTATATCACAAGCCAAGGAATAAAGTATTGTACTATCAAGAATCTTACTTAGTGAAAACTAATTAAGAGACATGCTACATTTATATTTAGGATTTTTCCTTCCACCAACTGAAGTTAAAATGATAATGGAATTATAAGATAACTCGATGGAGTGCATCTTTAAAAATTCAATAATATATGGTACAAGTAGAATATGAGAAAATATTGCAAGTTTATAAAAACACATTTTAAACATGTTAATAACTATGTTGTCAATTTTTTTTTTTTTAATTCTGTCTCAGTCAGTATCCTAGGAGGGAACAGATGGCACAGTCAAATTAGGCAAATTGGAGGATGGTTTCATAAATGAATATTTAGGAATGTATGGCCAAGGAATAGAGAAATCATAAAGGATAATGGAAAACTGTGGGCCTAATAGGGAAGTGACTCTTCTCCCTACTAGCCCCTGAGGAGAGAAGAGAGTGGTTACCAAAACATGGAGTGAGAGAGCCAGCTGAGCAGAGAGGACTGTCTTAAGAAGGCCAGTAACCCGAACCCAGTTGGTCACTAGAAGGCATAGTAGTCCTCTGAAGACCATACAGGTCACCCTCCCTGGTCTGTGTACCAGGTGGAAAATGGTGTAGAACATCTGAGGGGACAAATAGAAATTATCAGCAGAGCTACTGATATTAAACACTATATGATCTGTGAATAAAATTACACAGAGCATTTTAACTTAGGTAATCTATGAAGCAAGAAATTAGGTCAATCATCATAAGCCTCAAGGTGAGGAAATCATCATATAGGATTTCTTCTTCTTAGACATTTGTAGATAGTGGTAAAATACAATTTTGTGATTCGTGTTGATTAATCAGTATAAACAACCAGACAAAATAGACTGGGAGTCACCCCAAGAACAGAATATACTTTGGCCCAGATTCTCTGTTGTTCATGACAGTTACCCTCCCTTTGATTATCATTGCTGTGATTATCCAACCTCTAAGATATAACACCATTTACACTCAGTACCTCTAATACTTTCATTTATTTATTCATTTGCCTATTTATCCACACATTAACCTATCAATCCATTTCTTCATTTATTCTCTTATCAAATATCTAATGGAATGTGGAGGCCTGGGTTCCCACAACCTTTGCCGAGATCTGCACTGAGGGCACGCGACACAAGAACAGACTTGGACTCAGTTCTTGCAGGTGAAATAACCATTGTAAGCCTGTGAGAGGCCTATCTTGGTAGCATCCAGCAAGTACAGCATTGGTCTGTTCTCCCAAAGATCTCTTTATTCAGTCAAAACCCATAAATTACACTGACAACACAAAACATAAAGTTAACTTTAGTAATTCGAAGCTGGGCACCCCAAGCAATCATTAGCAGTCAAAACAACAAAAAGGGGAGGTAGGGGGGGACAAAAGAGGGAAAATTATGCAAATACATCATATGATTACAACACACACTTTACAAATTAGGGGGTAAACGTTAACTTTCCTAACTCTCTTCAGTGATCCCCATCTAGCCCTGGGGAGGACTCAGGTGATAGTAATCTGTAGTTGCTAAACATTTCAGCATTCCATACTCAGCCTCAAGATTTAAATTAGGCTGCCTTGGGCACCAGGAGGGGCAGGGTCCCAGACTCCGGTCAAACAGGACCTCCCAGAATGTTAGTCCTGAGCTGGAGGGTGTAAAAATCACAAAATAGCCTGTAAACCACTAGGCTACAGGTAGCCTTGCATATGATTCAGCACATATCGGTTTTGAGGAATCCGGACTCTGATCAACAGGCCCTCCAGAATGCCTGACCTAAACCACACTGCAAACCTCCCACAATGCACTAATGCTGTACCATCTCTTCTCAACCTCTTCAGGGCCACATTTATAGCTCTTCTAACACATTAGACTCCAGTGACCAAATCTCAGCCCTTTCAAACATTGGAAACTTTTCAGAACTAAAATCTCAAGATCTGAGATTCCTATTTCTGACCACAACCCATCAGCTTTTTGTGTTCTCTTTTTAAAAAACATTCAATTTTGCTTCTCATTGTGATTGCTTAGCCACTTACCTCCACCTGCTGAACCTGGCGATCAATGTGCTCCTTTCTGCCACTAGGTCCAAATGTGGTCCAAATCTGCTGGCTTTGACTGTCTTTTATATGTCCTCCCCTTAAAGTTCTTAACTCAGGATATACGCCCTATGACCACTTCCCAGTTGCCCAATTTTCCTTGGAAAAGTCATGAAAATGCACATGTTAGATGAGCATGAATTTAGGATTTCAACTGGATTTTTATGTTCTGAAGTCTTTTATTCATCTCTCCTTGATTTTCTATAAATGTCCTTGCAGTATTAGGCCAAAATAATCAGTCTTCTCAAATCTATGGTCTTACCTACTATTTTTTCCCTCATAGAGTTATTATTAGCAACTTACATATGCTGCACCTGTTCTGTTTCCTGGAAAGCCCAACCCTTCATCTTGGGTCACTGATACCATCTATTTATTAACTGTGCTCTGATTTTAGTTCCTTCCCTACCAACCTAACATGTCACATGGGATTTAAATATTTTATTGCTTAGCCAATCCCTCTCTTGCTGCCATCCACCCAAGCTCTTGCTGTTACTTTCTCCACTCAAGTCACTGTTGACAGTTCACTATCTCTAGATCTAGGCAAAGTAAACTAAAAACATTCTAGAAAGGAGTCACCATTCCAGATGCCATAAAGAACACTCATGATTTCTGGAAGGAGGTCAAAACATCAACATTAACAGGAGTTTGGAAGAAGTTGATTCTACCCTCCTGGATGACTTTGAGGGGTTCAGGACTTCAGTGGAGAAGTAACTGCAGATTTTGTAGAAATAACAAGACAAGTATAAAATTAGAAGGGGAGCCTTAGGTGTGCCTGAATGGCTGCAATCTCATGAGCAAACTTGAATGAATGAGGAGTTACTTTTCATGGATGAGCAAAGAAAGTGGTCTCTTGAGATGGCATTTACTCCCTGTGAAGATTCTGGGAACATTGTTGAAAGGACAACAAACGATTTAAAATATTACATAAACTTATTTGATAAAGCAGTGGCAGGATTTGATCAGATTGAGAAAATCTTTTCCAACTTTGAAAAAAAGTTCTACTGTGTGTAAGATGGTATCAAACATCATCGTACACTACACAGAAATTTTTTTAGTGAATGGAAGGGTGGCACAATCTGTAGTCTTATTTTAAGAAATTGCTATAGCCACCCCACCCTTCAGCAACCACCACCCTGTTTGGTCAGCAGCCATTAACATTGAGGCAAGATCCTCTAACAGCAAAAAAATTATGACTCACTGAAAGTTCAGATGAGCCTCAGCATTTTTTAACAATAAAGTGTTTTTAATTCAAAGTATGTACTTTGTTATTTTAGATTTAACACTATTAAACACTTAATAGTACACAGTATATGTAAATATAACTTTCATATGCACTGGAAAACCAAAAATTTTATGTGATTTGCTTTATTGCAATGATCTGGGACCAAGCCTGCAGTATCTCTGAGGTATGCCTGTACTCCCTCTCAAGGTCAACTCCACCCACACCCAAGAACTTCCAGATCCTAACACTTTTTTTTTTAACATTACTCAAACACTTTTCTCCCTCTCACTGCTCATGTGTAATTATTCTATTTTAAAATATTCCCATAGTGTTATAATATTGGTTTCAGGCCCTTCCTACTCACCCCTGAAAGCCCTCCCACTGTTTTGATCACAGGAATATTATAAATCAAAAATTTGATCATATTATTGAATATTGTCTATGATAACACCTAAATGCTATAGCCTATGCTCATGATAGGGGATGATCTAGTCTTTGCTTTGTGCTCTCACTTTCTCAACGTCTTGCGGGCCTCCCATACTGAGAAACTTCTGGTTTCTAACATCTAACATTAATTTTTTTTGTTTTGTTTTGTTTTTTGTTAAAAAGCATTACCTGTTTCGAGAATTTCCCCCTCCGCTTCTCTCTGTGCCTACTAGGAAGAGCACACCCATTCTTTAGGACATCAGTAAATCACTATGCCTTAGCTTCTGACCTTAGTCCAAAGAGTTACTCCACCTCTGATTACCCATATTGTCTTGTAGATGTTTCCACTGCCATGAAAAATTTATTTAATAGTCCACCTTTCTTACTTAATTATGAGCACAGTTTGAGAACACAAAATGCATCTGATCATTACATTCATAGAAACTAGCATATGCCCAGAAAATAGATGTCCACATTTATGAGTAGGAAACGTTAGTTGACCTCACCCTTTACCTGATGGATATTTGTTTGCTGCTCCTTCTTCCCTTCCTCGAAATCTCTTTAGTCAGTATGTAGAGTCCCTCACTCCTTGTCAGGCTGAGCTTCAGTCTTTACTTGGAATCTTGTCCAGACACTGGGCTCCCATCTTCTCCCTGTCTTCAGCCTCTTTCTGCTCCTTGCTTCTCTTCTACTTACGACACCAGCTTTCTTGATATCAGCATTCTCAAACCCCTCTTAACTGTACTTTCATCAAATGAGATTTTTTTTTCTTGCCTTTTAAGTCATAACTTTTGAAATTATTTTCTGTATTTGCATTCACTTCTTCACCAAATTTGTATTCCCGAACCTGGGGTATATGTGTCCTTTAAAGATGTATTTCACAGCCATCATCTTATATGACCTTTTTACTAAAAATTTCTACCTCCTTAGTCTAAACACTTGAAATTTATCTAATTATTTTTCTATCTATTTTAGTAGATTTCTTTCATTTCCAAAAAGAAACGTAGATTATTATAAAGTCCTGCCTCATCATTTTCTACATTATAAGATGTCTCTTATCCCTCCTTGACTTTAAACTTCACTTTTTACTGAAACAAAAATTAATTTCAAAATTTTATCATAGACTACAAAACTCCAGATGGCTTTGATCCTGCTTCAGTAAATCTTGACTTTCAGTTTGCCGATGACACTGAGCTCTGTAACTAACACCAACGACACATTGCTTTCTTATGAGCTTTTTATTTAACTATTCACTCTTCCTAGGTTTTTGCTTGGCTCAAGCTTCAGTTTAAAGATGACCACTCCAGAGAAGCTTCCCGACTATCTATGTTCAGAACTCCCAATCACGTTCTATGGGATACTTAGCAAAAATCCACAGGAAAGAAAGAATAAACAATGAAACAGAAAGACATCAGACCCAGGGAAATGGGTTTGTGAAAGGAGGTTCTATCAGAAGAGTTGTTTCATTAAGGCCCAGAAATGTATAGGGCACAGGAGAGCAGAAGGATGCAAATCTCCAGTAAAAAATGACTCTAGAGAAAAAGACAGGTGTGGATAGTATAGATAGACTGATTAAAGAGGAGGACTAAGGCTGAGAGTTGAATAACAGTAAAAAATGCGTATTATAAGAGATATTATAGTGCATAGTACAGGACATGGAGGAAGAAATTTTAAAACAGCATTAAAAAAACTATATATGAATGCAAATATTAAATCAATTCCTACCTCTTCAATGAGCACTATTGACATAGCTAAAAATATATAAGTGGATTTCTCAAAAATAGCTCAAATTATATAGTCTGTGTGTGTGTATACACAAACGTATATACACACACACAGACTATATAATTTGAGCTATTTTCCATTACCTCACCTACCATAACATTATTTTTATATATATATATCTGTACATATATAAAAGACCAGCCTGAGCAAGAGTGAGATCCCATCTATAAAATAGCCGGCATTGTGGCGGGCACCTGTGGTCCCAGCTACTTGGGAGGCTGAGACAAGAAGGATCACTTGAGCCCAAGAGTTTGAGGTTGCTGTGAGCTATGACGCCATGACACTCTAAGGGCGACAAAATGAGACTCTGTCTCAAACAAAACAAAACAATACAAAAAAAGGATAAATAAGGATTATAAATTAACATAATGAATTTCTACCGTAAGCTACAGGTAGTATTGCAGCCAATATAAACTGAGGAGCTGCCCTGTTTACAAAGTGCTCTTTCATTCTGTTTGGGATCAAAAGAGCAAAGCAAAATTACTCAATACTTGGGACAGAGACATACTCTAGTCAGTGTGGGCCCTCTTGCTCAATTTTCCAAAGAAGGTCAAAAAATTATAAGCCATGGAAAAGGAGGTTTCTATAAACCTACTGTGACTGAAACTTCCCAGAAGTAACTCAAAGTGCTGCCCATGCTTGATAAAAGTACTGAAATAATTATTCTTTGGAGTATCTTAGATCTCCAAGACTAAATTTAGATTAAAGTCATAGACTTATAGTCACTACTGTCTGGGTACCAGTCCTGCTTCAATCCCAACTTTATATTGGAAGACGAGTAGTTTCTTTTAATAAGTGATTTGGGGTGTGTGTGGGGGTGGGTGTGTGTATAACTCATCCATAACAGTTGTTCATGAAAGGATTCAAATGTCACTAGCCAATAATTAACAGATGAATTTTCAAGAGTGCAAAACAAAATTGTAATTATTGAAGGGTTATTGAGAAGACACAAATATAACATTTTTAAAAATATTGGGTAAGATATTACTTATTAGCTAGTAATAACAAATAAAATAATAATTCAAAATTGAGGATAGCATAAATGAGATATTCATTAACTCATAAATGAGAGAAAAAAATGAAAGTGGCAGAATAAAAAACAGGTAAGATTTTTATTTCCAAAAGTTATCAAAATCTTTTATAGATTTAGAAATACATATATAGGGCCAAATACAAATCATCTACTCTCTAAATTTGAAAGAAGAAAAAGAATATTATCTCCCAAAGAGTACACAGAATTTTGATAGGGGGATAATTTAGCTGTCAAGGAATTATCAGAACTGGCCGGGTGTGTTGGCTCATACCTATAATCCTAGCACTCTGGGAGGCCAAGGTGGGAGGATGGCTTGAACTAGGAGTTGGAGACTAGATAAGCCGGAGCAAGACCCTGTCTCTACTAAAAGTAGAAAAATTGGCCAGGCATTGTGGCAGGTACCTGTAGTCATGGGTACTTGGGAGATTGAGGCAAGAGGATGGCTTGAGCCCAAGACTTTGAAATTCTATGAGCTATGATGCATAGTACTCTAGCCAGGGTGATAGAGTGAGATTTTGTCTCAAAAAAAGAAAAAAGAAAGAAATTATCAGAATTACTTTACATGTTTAGAAGGTTTTTGACATTATTATAAGTTGGTGATACTAATAGAAAAATAATGTTATACTATGGCAGTATTATTTTTGAGTTAAAGTTTTTAGAATGTACTCTTTTGAGGAAATAACTTTGGACTCTAAATTCTTCCATTCTTTATTATAGTTCTACTATTGGTAAGGTTACTAAATTACAAATTCATCCGTGTAAATACGTATGTGTAATTGTGTGTGCCTATGTATGTGTGCATGCCTGTGTGTGAATGTTTGTGAGTACACCTAGGTGAGAAAAAATGAACATTTTCATCTAACATGCATTTCTTTGTAATTTTACTCTATTGGTACAACTCAATACAACTAAAAATTGTACACAATATCTTCTGATAGAATTGCTCATACAAATGATAATCTAAATTGCATAATTAGTAATACTAATATGTAGTATGTATTTAAAAATCCAAATTAAAATTTCGGCTTTTTATTACTTTTACAGTTACAAAAATAATTAAATGTTTCTTGTCAAGATTAACTTTAATCTTTTGACTGCCCTTTATCACAGTATACAAATTTTATAGGATTTAGAATTATAATGTAGAAATAAAATGCAAAACTTATAATCAAACATAATGTGTAGCATAATATCTACTAGATTACACTTAGTACATTCAATTTTACTTGCATATAAATAGAGAAATAGAATTCTACTGAATAGCGATAGTCTAAGTTTTTGTCATGTATGCCTCATATAATTGCTATATGAAAATTCTGATCGTTAATTATTTCTGCCTATTGTATACAGGTTTATTAATTTTTAAGAAAAATATGTTAATAGTAATTTTTATTGTGCTTATTTTTTAGTTATTTTATTGCATAGTGTAAAACTTTTAAAAACCAAGACAAATAGTATTGACTATGCTGAACATTTAAAAATATTTATATAAATGATGCTCACTTCAGCAGCACATATACTAAAATTGGAACAATTTTGGCAGAGATTGGCATGGCCCCTGTGCAAGAATGACCTAGAAATTCATGAAGCATTCCATATTTTTCATTCAGTTGATATTTGTTAAACAGCTACTCTATGGTAAGCACAGTGGCCCTAGAGTATCCAAATAAATAATATTATGTTCTTTATCTTAAAAAAGTAAATAAATATGCTCCAGCCCCCCCTCAAATAAAATAAAATAAAAATATTTATATAAATGGAAGAGTCCAGTATACTTAGATGTAGATACAAGAGGAGGCTAAGACTGAATTGCAGGTATTTTTAATTGTCATATCTCAAATGTAATTGTCTCTAAACACGAGAGAAACTCTCTTTCAACCTGTAAACTCAAATTTGTAATGTTGAATAATTGTATTAATACAGGCTATCTCTTTTCAAAGATAAAAAACACACATAAACTCTTGTAAGAAAATAGATTAGATTATTCTTCACTTATGCTTTCTAGTCTATAATTGTTCCACGATCTATGTAACCTTTTTAAAGCCTTATTAATGTTATCAGAGACAGTCATCTCCTAATTAAGATAATTTCAACTGTGCTTACTTCACCAAGACAGTTAGCTAATAACTCAATATATTTAATTCTTATTTGTTTATTTTTAATTCAGTATATTCTATGACAGGCCATCTATATTTTTAAAAAATGTATATAACCTATTACATCTTACTTCTAATGCTGGGAAAATAATTTCTTTGATCTACATATGAAAGCAAATCATCTAGTTCCAAGAACATAAATTATAATGTTATGGGATAAAGTACCTTTGGCAGATACTGTACTCAGAAAGAGACAACTACAATTACTGAAATATGAAAATGAATGCATTATGTCATGTAAAATTAATGTTCGGAAAAATTTTAATCTAGGGTATATTATTACAGTTAGCATTTTTGGTAGATTGTAATGAAAACTATTAAATGAAGGCTCAGGAAACTGTCTTCTATCTTAATTTAGTCATATTTGTGTTTCCCTTCTGAAAAACATATTTGTGTTTCCCTTCTGAAGTATAGGCTCAAATGTAGGGGCCCTTCTTGGTCTATGGCACCATTGATGATTTCTGCAAAGTCGTAAGTTACTATGGAAAGTGTGCGTCCACGACAGCATCTCCAGGCCTAAAATCTAGAGTGTGCCTTTCAATCTACCTTCTGCTTCACCACTTACCGGGTGGGTGACTACTTTCTTAAAATCCTTCTTGTAAGTCAGCCATTTGTCATACTAATGTCTAGTCTCACAGCCCACTGCCACTTACTACATTTTTACTCTTTTCACGGTCTCCTAAGTATTCATTTTCCCACTTCAGTCAACATGAACACACACAGATACAGAAGTCACACCAGCCGCTTTGTAGACACAGGGAAAGCAACAAGGCTGTGCTGCCCAGTGCTTAAGAATATAGACTCTGGATCAAGACTGTCTAGATTCAACCCCTGTCACCACCCTGTAAATGGATCATGTCGAACAAGCTATATAACTTTCTTTCTAAATCAGGTATAATTTGATTAATTCATAATATATAAAAATAAAATTAATATATATAAGGCTTATAACTGTGCATGTAGTAAGTACTCCATAAGGATTAGGTACAAAAATCTCTTAACAACATAAATTAGATCATGTCTCTTCCCTCTCAAAGGCCCTGGCTTCTGTAATCCTGAGAATGAAAACTTCTCTGTGGTCTCTGAGGCTCAGCAGAACCCGGTTCCCACTAGACCCTCCCGCCTGACCTCTTAACCCCTGGCTTCCTTTCACCTCCTCTAACACTGTGTTCTGTTTTGCTTTGTCCTACTTTAGTGTCATTCTCCTCCAACTGCCTCTCTGTGGCAGCTGCTCCTACGAGGGTTCAGGAAACATTTCTTTATAAAGGGGGAGATAGGAAAGATTTTCAAAATGTGAAGCCATACAATCCCTGTTGCAGCTACTCAGCTGTGCTGGCGCAGTACGAAACAGCCATGAACAGCACGTGAACAGGGGATGTGACCGTGTTCTAAGCAAAATTTTAATTACAAAAACAAGCAGTGGACCAATGGGCTATATGTAATTTGCCTTAGTATTGCAACCCATCCTTCACTGCCAAATTTCAACCGCATCCCTCCGAGAGAGCTCGCTGACTCTCTCATTATTCTGGATCTCATCCTCCTGCTTTTTTAAATAGCAACTTATCGCATGTAATAAACAATCATTTCATTTATTATTTTATTTGCTGCTCTTTGTGAGACCTCTCCATGCACAATGAGCTATAAGAATTTAACATAGGGACTGTTGCTTAGAAGGGACTTAATAAATAACTTTTTGAATGGATGAATAAATATCATTTCATCTGGCTTTGAAAGTCAGCAGAAAGAAATCAGTAGAAACTTGCTAAAAGAGTTATATAGATTACCAACTACAGGAATATAAGAATCTTTAAAATATGTTCTATTACAGAATGTAGAAAAATCCCTCCCTTGCAGTCCAGAGCTCACAGGATCCAGCAAAGTTGATAGCCCTTCTGTGTCTGCTGTCTAGGAGTTGCCTTGGGATTAGAGAAAAGCATGACCTCATTTTTGTTGAATATGCATGTTAGGAGAATTAGAACTGAACGCGCCATCTGAGGGATATAGTCCTCCTGTAGCATTGTTCATTTCATAGTATATACATAAGGGATATTCATTTCATGGAGAAAATTAAGAAGTCACAGCAATCAAAGCATGCTCCATTTTTAAAAAGTTCACAGTATGCTTTAGGGCTAAATAGTCACAGCATGCATTTTAAAGATGCAATTAGGGGCAATGATGCACAAAATTGCATGTGCAATGAAAATATTATTTTTAGAAATGCAACTGAAACATCTAAAGGAGTTAAAAATAAAAGATTGCACTGCTCAGGTAAGAGCCTGTAGCAATGTAATAAGCTCTGTACACAGCAGAGTTACTATTCCCTTGGAGGAAGTTTTCTTCATGGGGGCCCTCCAGATGTCCCCAGTTTAATAGCCTTTGACTTAGAGGTATAGCTCTCACATCCAAAAGGACAAAATGACATTGTCAAAGAATGTTTAGATGCCAGTTTTCATGGTCTAACAGACGTGTTAAATCTCCAATGTTATATTTTATATTCCTTGTTAAAATTAATTCAAAATTTCCAGATCACTTTTTTAAGACATAATTATTTGGTAAATTTAAACTTTCTAGTTATATTTTCCTTTAATGCATAACCTGTGGGGATCACCAGGCTCCTAGAAAGGGTCAAGGTCCCTTGAAACAGATTCAACACTCTGTGGAATGTATGACCTGAAGCTCTTCTGTAGTTTTTTTTGTTTTTGTTTTTTTTTTTTTTGTTTGTTTGTTTGTTTTTTATGTGATGCCCGAGATACATTTGTTTTTAAGTACATTGATTTTCAAGTTATTCTTTCTACCTATCAAGCCATAAACATAGCTTACCTTATCTTCAAAGGCTTGTGAATTTTATTGTCAATTGAAACAATGACCTCATATGAACTCTAAAGAAAAGTGAGTATGAAAATTTGACAAACTTTAGTCTTCCTAAATAAATAGAAATATGGAGGAAACATTTGAACACAACATAAAATAAATCTGTGGAGAAAAGAAATTACCTAATTTGTAATACTATTAGAAAAGTAATAGTATTACAAAAGGAAGGAAACCTGGTCAACTAGAACTGAAACTTTGAGTTAAAAGTATGTTTCAGTGAAAAGTAATTTTCACAATTTATCATTCCACAATTTTTAGATGAGCATAAATAATTATACCTATTGGGTAGCAGTTACTCCCATATGAAAAATCACTTAGGCTAAGACTCATCCACATACAATACTGTTCAAATAAATGAGCCTTATTTTTTTCCCTTGTATAAAACTAATATTGAGTTTGTGTTTAAGCTTTTAAAACTCTCTAATAGATACAAACGACATAAATAATGTATTATTCAGGTCAATGCTGGTAAACGACATAACTTTTTAAAATGCAAAGTTTATAAGTTTTATATTTCTATTGAAAGATAGATATTTTAAACCAATATCTATCTTTCAAGATTAAACTTCAATATATCCCATTTAAGAAGATGTTTATAAAGTTGTTCCCTTATTATGACGGCTCACCTGTACCTCATCTCTAACTATGCTGATGAGTCTTTGTCTTATCAGAAACTAGAACACATCTGCCATAGACCAGGTACTCAACAGATATTTGACTGCATCTGTTAGATGTATACAAGTAAACATGTAATTATTATGAGCATCTGTTTCTGGATTCAGAAATGAATCTGTATGTAGACATTGGCAAGGACATAAATGATTGTGGGAAGACTTGCCAAGGTGGGGTCTTGAACTGATGTTTGAAAGATGAGGAGTTATGGAAGGGAAGAGTAAGGGCGCTGGTCATGAGTGGGACAGTAGGAAGAAGGAAGACTTGGCAGAGAAGGAAGACGTCAAAGGCAGGAGGTGTGAAACAACACAATGTTTTGGTGGAAACACTTTGAGACAACTGTAAATATCATGGGAGAGTATCTTAGAGTGAATGGGCAATGCACACATCTTGCGGAGATTTAAGAGGTAAGCTGACATGGAAGAGAAGGCGGCAAATGTGCACACACCAATTAACTGAAGCAATTTATATTGAGGGTTAGAATAAACAATCTGACTCCATTTTTCTGATGTTTGTTGACAACTTTTACACCTTATCTCTCTCACTCCCCTTCACAGTCCACATCAGGGCAAGCTGAGAAAGCCTAGGGGCTCCTTTCTTTTGCAACAGAGAAAAATTCAAACCACAAAAGACTGATCCAAGCACAGAGACCTTCAGTCTAGCCCCACCCACTAAACATCTTAAAAGCCAAACCAAGCTCCTTTCCCTGTTTCGTAAGACATTTTAGACTGCGTGGGAGGCCTGCCTTGTTATCCCTAGGAAGTCTGGTTATACGCATCATGAACCTTATATCACCCCCTTGGTGTGTGTGGTATTATCAGAAACAAATTTGGGGTTGGGTTCTATCCTGCTCATGCAGAATGGCCACAAAAAATAAGTTCCAAGAGAAATGATTTTGAACAGAATTTTTCCTTTGCTCACTGTGAGACAATATTAATCGCTTTCTTAAAGAAAAGAATTTTTACATAGAACCATCTCATCCTTCAATGACAAAGTCATTTTCATCCACTAGGGCATTGGTTCTCAACCTTCCTAATCACCGCATTGTTACAAATGGAAAAAAGGGGTCACAACCCACAGGTTGAGAACTGCTGCACTAGGGCAAAAACCCAAATACTATTCAGATTTGAGGTTAAATCAGCTCTCTCTCTCTCTTTCCATATCTCTGTCTCTCACTTCTGACATTCCTCACTTCTCCCACCCTCCTTTTTGGTAATGTCATGCTGACTTGAATTTCTGATTATGTTTAATTATTTGAGGAGTTGTATTTACGTGTTATAATGAATAGAGTTCTTCCAATATACCAGTAATCAAGGAACTTGCTGCCATTAATACAGCTTCTAGAAACACCTGCATAAGAAAATTCCTGGCCATGCCGTACAGTGAGTCTTTGTCAGAAACTAGAACACATCTGCCATAGACCAGGTACTCAGAAGATATTTCAGTATGATATTTCAACTTAAATAATTTATAAATCATAGTCCAGGAGGAGCCTTAAATATTTCTAAAATTATGTATGGAGTGAACCTTTGTTTTTCACAGAACTGCCATTACTCCAACAGTAAATGTTGTGTTAAAATTCAGGCTGGTGGAAATAATCACTCAATCAACAAATATTTGGTCCACATCCCACAGAGGTCAAATATATATGTTACATTGGATGCTTGAAGCAATATATTTAACACCCTTGTCAAGGAAAACTTACTTTTCGTTTGTTTCTAGCTAGCTTTCCAAAACTTCCCCTGAGAGAAAAGTTGAAGTAGATGGAGAGCAGGAACATTCGAACATTAGGGAAAGACCAGAATCTGGGGGGTAGAGTAGGAAGAATTGCATATTGTCAATATGTTTCTTAGACTTTGATTAAAAATAAAAACCAGTGAGATATTTCTAACCTGCCAAACAATGTGAATCTTTGCTCCTAGCCACAACGTTCAAATGAAAATAAAACTCTGTGAGAATCTTAGCTTTAAACATCTTTTACAGCTGTATGCATTCCCCTGACTTTTCTTTATATTCTTCCATGGGGCTTGCTATTTTATACATCATTTTTATTTTCTTTAAGCCAGCAAAATCCTGGTTTGGACGCTTCACCTTCCAGTGACCCAGCAGCCTTATCATTTTATCTAATAGTTGTAGAATTAGAAAAGCTCTGACAAATCCCTCATGGCCGTGCTGAGCCCAAGGAAAGAATTTTCCATGGAGTCCGGAAATAGGAACTCTGCAAAGAAACTTTGCTGTGGGTAACTTTTAAACCAAAGGAACAATCTTTGAACAGGGATCTTGAGACTAAAATCACTCTGTAATTTAATTGTATCCATTTTAATTTTGTATTTATATCTTGTTTGTTCCTGCTAAGCCCTAGAGGTGACATTGGTGGCTACCATCTCACTTTGTTTCCCAGTATATTTCCCAGAACAGAACTTCGTAGAATTTATGACCCAATTTTTGCCTTTGGATTTAATCTGAAAAATGTCCAACTAATACCAAGCACAGAGCTGGCTATTAGGAACGATAAAGCTGTCTGTCTCCTAACTCAAAGTTGCTAAAAGGTTCAGATCAAGCTTGTGTCTCCCATCCTGTGCCACAGTCTGTCTTATGTACAAATGGATTTAGATTTGCTGTATTATCTTGCTGCATTTATTTAACCATGCTTATTGTTTAGAGATAATAAAATTCATGTACCATGATAAAATTCTTCAAAAAGTCTACTAATAGAAGAAGCAATTCAAGAAATTTGTTCCTAGGTATAAGTTTGATCTGGTATAGAAACATTAACAATAATGACAAGAATGTAAAATAGACAACAGTAATTTTCTGTATGTTAAAAATACTGTATAAATATTCCTGTTTTCTATCCCAGGTAACTAATTATTAATAAAGGTTCTACATTCATTTTTGCATCATAAATGCAATGCTTTAAACAGATATTTTCACAGGTCCCTAGATTCAAACTGTATTTCCATAGTCTAGGGGAAAAAATAATCTTTAAAAATATTTGAAATATTCCACTAATTTATACATTTGTTTGTTTAATATGGATTCTAAGGTACCAGATAAGGTCCCAGATCCTTTAAAATATTAGTTCATTACATTCTCCTAATAGACCTATGAGACAAGGGCCATTTTTGTTCCTTTTTATAAATAAGAAAAGCAAGACTCAGAGAGGTTAAACATCTTACCAGAGGTAAGCAATTTTAGGTAATGCAATGAAAACTCAGGCGTTCTGGCACTGGGTTCTGCAATCTTAACCTCTCCCCAGTGTTCTTCTTTAATGCCATTCGTATTAGGCCTTTAGGTCTATTTGTTCACGGCAGTTAACGTTAAACTTAGAAAATTTTTGTTAAGTAAATTTTCTTAGACATCTAGACCTGGGAAGCATATGTAAATAGTTACCTTACTAGCTCATATTATCCATAAGCAAGAAAAAAAGGTAACATCGTAATAGGGACAAAATCATGCTTCCTAAGTAGTTAATAGAATTAATAACTTAACACTTAAAATTTATTTTCTAAACTCAGATCTTTGGCAACATGTCAATAACTCATTTTTACTTGACAATTTTTATTATTGGATTACACTTCTGTAAGTAAATTAAATTCAGTTGAAATATTACTTTAGGCAAGATTAAAGTTGTGCATGTTTATAGCATTTGAAAAACAGCTAATATGTTCACTTTTTAAAATGAGTAAAAAAAGGTACTTACCAAAAAATAAGAGCAAATCATGCATTTTCATTACCAAACATAAACACAAAATGAAACAAAATAGATGGATATTAAACATATCTCAAATTAATAAATGAAAGCATTGGTCACTGACTAGCACTGGGCATTAAACAAAAACAGGTACTGACTGACCATTGTTTGCAAATTAGCTCCATGACAGTTCCTAGAATATCAGCTCTCAATTAGTTTGCAGTACATCAGAGTAGAAAGGATTACAAAGATGGCAACACCAGCAAGAAAAATGGTGATGCACCTAAAAGAACTGGGACTTTAAGAAGGCTAATGTCTTTAAATTGATTTTGGATGAGTCAAATTTGAACTAGATCATAAAATTAGAAAATTGCAGATTTTAAGACATAGGAGACTATAGCTTAAGCAAGGCATCAAGATTAGAGATATGAATTTCAAAGTCACATGTATAGACATGTGAATGGAAACTAAGAAAGAAGATTATGTTAAGTATAATTTGATTTCTGTATCATTAGACTTCAAGAGAATGTTAAATATAATGTTTATGAGTCCTGTCTTTTAAATTAGACAGCTGTAAGTTATGACACATATTGGTCATATGAATTTAGGCAAATTAATCACTAAACCTTTCTAAGTTCTAATTTGCTAATCTATAAAATGGACATAATAATGTACATCACTGTGGTAGTCAGAATCCCAAAATGGTCCCCAAGGTTTCTGCCCCCTGGTGGTTCTGTCTGGTATAGGTGCCTCCCCTTAAATGTGGATGGACTTGTGAATATAACAAGATACTCATTCCTTAATGAGTTTATATTATTTGATAAAATGTCCTGGCATACTCACCATCATTACCATAAATATTTTAACTTTTACCATCTATATCATCTGTCATAATTATTTAATTCTGCTATTGTCAAAGCCACCATAGACACTATTGAAATGAATAACCATAATGCTCATAAATTTTGCTTAAAAAACAAGAATTTAATCTGTTTGCCAATTTCTCATGTAGATGAAGGTAAAAACCTTCTTTAGCCATTTAAACAAAATGATAAGAAACATTTTATACAGTTACTCGTTGATATATTTAAAAATGGTCTTTATAGTCTTTTAAAATACAGTATACAGTACCTAAATTCTATGTGATAAATCTATAGATGCTTAACATGGTAAAATTTGTAATTAAAACTAACTCCATCCAGAAAAGAAAACATATTTCATGTGTAGAATTTTAGTTTTATTCTATCTTACTTTGGACATGTAAAAATTATGTCTCTTATTTACTGAGTGACTATTATAAACTAGAGATTGTTCTTTACACTTTACAAATATAGTTATTTAATTCTCACATTCTAATGAGGCAGGTGGTGTGCTTCTCATTTCACATATAAACTGAAATTGAAACAATTATATAACCTTACTATATGACAGATCTGAGATTCAAACCCCAGTATGGCTTTCAAAGCCTATGTTATACTACTGCAATGATTAAATGAGGGTTGAAAACATTCTTAAACCTAAATGATAATTCGTTGCCAATTGTAAAGAAGAGTGATTTGCTTTTATTCAGGTTTATAGCTTAGTATAACCCTATTTGTAATTAAACTTACAAATTGAAAAATATTTTCAAATGTACTTAATCTATTACACTATAGTCTGAATATTGTCTATAAGTTAACACTTTATCAACCACTAGCTACTAAGACAGTTTTGCAGTTTCCAATCAACATAATCTAAGAAACAGAATGAAAATTTACTTTACAATCACAGAACACTAAATTCAGCTATAGTTTGCATTTTCATTGTCATGATGACAATGTAATATGTATCTTGCAGGATAATCTTAACTATAATCTTGTAGAATAGATGATGTTAATGTAACACTCTCATTCACAGAAATATTTGTAACAACAACAACAACAAAAAAAGCTAAAAAGTGAAGACTCAAATTTGCCTGAAGACATATGTAATCCTATTACTAATAGAAAATAAAAATTTACTTAATACATCAAAAACCTCTAAATATAAAAAGAATTTGACTCACGTGAGGGAAAGGAGTAGATTGTAAAGGGGCCATAAGTCCTAGGATTCACTGTTAGTGAGTACAATGTTTGAGTTAGACAGGAAGAAGATGTAAGTATTGGGGTTTATGGATATTTTAAGTGGCTTGATTCAGTCATTCTACATTTTGATATGTGTGCTATGATATATATATATATATACACACAAATATATTATATATTTTATGTATATTTGTATATTATATATTATATATATTATATTATATATATAATATATAATTATATATATTATATATATGTAATATATTATATATTGCATCACTTTGTATGCAATATATATGCATACATTTGTATATTACATATATATGTAATATATTATATGTTGCATCACTTTGTACCCCATACATATAGAATTGTAATTTTTAAATTACAATAAAAATAAAATAAAAATATAAAAATTTCATCTGACCTCAAATTTCTACCGCCTAGTTGGTGACTTTGAAAAAATCACTTAACCTTCCTGAGTATCAGCTTTCCCAGGTGTGAAAAAACTCCAGGGAGTATAGGGGTGAAATAGCTATAAAATTCTGTGGTTGTATCACTGAGGAAAAGATTACTAAAATCCACCTATCTAAGCATTTGACTTAAACTCCTTATATTAATATTACTAGGTCATATAATAAGCACTATCCTGTTCAGCTTTTTCATTAGTAATATGGTGAAGATGCCATCTGTTTATCAAATCTTCAGGTGACATAAAGCCTAGGAGAAAAGTAAATAGGAAGGATGACAAAATCAAAGCCAAAATATACTTTGACAAGCTGAAATGGAATAAAAGGTCAGCTTAATTAATATGAAGCATACAATAAAGATAAATATCTGTCCTTATGAAGAAGTAATAGTGGTTCAAGTAGCTTAGGGTTCTATACAATAACATTAATATCTCTTTAACTTCTCATTCTTCTCTAATAATTTCAAAGGACTTCCATCTAGAATTTTAAGTCGGATAAGTCTGGATATCTGTCATCTCCATGTTGTCACCTGGGAAATCATCAAGTTGAGGAGACTGATGTCACTATAAATTTATGGTCATTGATCTACCATAACCCACAGTTCATAAATACTATGTCTGTTCAGCCTTCTCCCCAAGTCTCCAGAAAGACTATTCTAAATCTTTCCATATTTCTCAAACCTTAGACCTTCATTATCACCCTCACTCTCAATGTGTTCTACTTTTCTAAGAAAACATTGTTGCCCTCGGATGATATCTCTCAAAACTGACTTTCAGATCATCACCCATTTGTCCTTTCTTATCTTCACTGCCACAGGGAAAATTTCTAAACTACTAACTAAAATTAATTCTTCCAACCATGCTTTGTCTCCTGTAATATCCTTTCCTTGTATGGTGGGTGCCCAGCATCTTTTTAGTACTCTTTTATTTTGTATTTTGTAAAATTTCATGCTATGAGACTTGCCTCTAGAACATAATACCTATGTGGTAAGTAGGATATAAACATATGATAAAATCCTGCCAATGAGGTGTAATTACTTTATTCTGATTAAACCAGTAGAGTGAGTTTTTCTTTTTGCAACTAAAAATCCTAATTAATATGGATCATATTTCCCCCCTCCTTTATGGAAACTATGAAATATTCACTCTCATCTTGTATATTAAATTTTCTTCTCTTCTATTAGATCCTCCCAGTAGCATTTAAATTACCCTACTTCTTCCCATTTAATAAAATCTCCAACAGTCCCGTTATTTTGCTGCAGCTCCTGACCCTATGACTTTTGTCCTTTTCTCAAAGCAAACATTCATTTATTGGTTTTAAATCAGGACTGCCAATTCCTCCTTCCTAGTCTTATCACAGGCTGATCTAGAAGCTTTTTACAATGTAAAAAGTTCTCTCTTATTAAGAGACTATTCTTTCAGCTTCTTGAATGCTGTATTTCTATGTGGTGACTGCCTCTCTGGTGGCCATTTTTTAAATCTCTTTTACTAACTCCTCTCTTTACATATCCTTCAGTCTTCATCTTACTCCTCATTTTCTTCTCAATGTACCTATTTTCCCTAAGAACTCTTTCACATCATTGCTCAGCTTTAATTCCAAAATTTGCATCTTCAGCATAGCTCTGAACTTCAGACCTATGTAGCCAACAAATACCATGTAAGTGCCTTCACTTGGATGTCTTATTATCAAAGTTAAATGTTCAAAACTGAACTCCTTATCTACACACAGTCACACAGTGTCAATTTTCATCCAATATTTTTTAGATATAGTGCACCTATCCACCAAATACCTAATATGAAATGTCTGAAAATCATCAAGGTTAAAGTAATCTGAGGAGGGGAGACAAATAGTATTCTGCTTCATTCCTTATCCCCTTTCCCCCCAATGTGTGTGTGTGTATATATATATATATATTTTTTTTTTTTTTTTCATTGTGGGGCATTCATTGAGAGTACAATAAACCAGACAACACTGATTGCATTTGTTAGGTAAAGTCCCTCTTGCAACCGTATCTTGCTCCCAAAAGATGTGGCACACACCAAGGTCCCACCTCCTTCCTCCTTCCCTCTCTCTGCTCTTCCTTTCCCCCACCCAACCCTCCCTCTCTCTGTTCTCCCCTTCCCCCATCCCCACCAGGAACTTAACTGTCATTAATTGTCCTCATATCAAAATTGAGTACATAGGATTCATGCTTCTCCGTTCTTGTGATGCTTTACTAAAAATAATGTCTTCCACTTCCATCCAGGTTAATACAAAGGATGTAAAGTCTCCACTTTTTTTTAATGTCTGAATAGTATTCCATGGTATACATATACCACAGTTTGTTAATCCATTCCTGGGTTGGTGGGCATTTAGGCTGCTTCCACATTTTGGCGATTGTAAATTGAGCTGCAATAAACAGTCTAGTGCAAGTGTCCTTATGATAAAAGGATATTTTTCCTTCTGGGTAGATGCCCAGTAATGGGATTGCAGGATCAAATGGGAGG
>CAUYPK010083198.1:0-14976 GCA_963574355.1 Loris lydekkerianus
GTGCACCCAATTTTTATGCCGACAGAATTAATCAACTTGTGGTACGTTGGCAAAAGTGCACTGATTCAAATGGCGCTTATTTCGATTAAATTGAATAAATATTCACTGAGATATTACAGTTTAAAGTAGACTCATAAAAACCGACAAAACTTTTGAAATGACCTAACATATAACATCACTAAGTGAACTAAGACTGTATGTTTTATTACATATATTTAAGGTGTACAGGATGAAGTTTTGATGTATTTATTTTGTTATGCACAGTGATTACTACAGGCAAGCAAATTAACATAGCCATCATCTTGTTTTTGTTATTATTATAATAAAAGCACCTAAAATCTTCTCTCTTAGAAAATTACTAGTATATACACAGTGTTAGACTTATTCATCCTACAAAGCCTAAACTTTCTACTCTTTGACATATGTCTTTCCATTGTGCCTCTTTTATGGGGGGGTCACAGGAGGTATCAGATGCAACTTTATCCTTCAATACAGCAACATACCCAACAACATTGGAACCCTAGAAATTTCATTGAGGTAGAAGGCCTCTGAATTTTTTTTTTTCATATTTATTTCCCATTCTCTGGCATATAAGTGTCTTACTAATAAGTCTGGAGTGTTTGCTACTTCATGCTCACTAGGTTTAATCAGCATAATGTAATCAAAGGAGTGAACCAGTATAATATCTTGTGGAAGAAAAAGAGGATGAAGATCACTGATAACTAAATTATGACATATGGCAGGAGAGTCAATATATTCCTGAGGTAGGATAGTGAAAGTGTATTACTGGCCTTGCCAGCTTAAAGGAAACTACTTCTGGTGGGCTTTATGAACAGGTATGGATAAAAAAAAAAAAAAAAATGTGCCAGATCAATAGGTGCATACCAAGTACCAGGAGATGTGTTAACTTGATTGAGCATCTGTACATTAGGTATAGCAACTACAACTGGAGTAACCCCAATCATTAAGCTTATAAAAATCCATCTGTCTTCTGCACAGCCCAGATATGTGAGTTGAATGGGGAATATGATGGGTGTCACCACTGCATCATTCAAGTCCCTGATGGTGGTACTAATCTTTGCAACCCCCCCCAAGGAATGTGGTGTTGCTTTTGGTTTACTATTTTTGTAGGTGAAGGCAGTTCTAGTGGCTTCTATGTGGCCTTTCCCACCATAATAGCCCTTACTCCACAGTCATTGCATGGGATTCTGCCAGGTACTGAGTATATTTATTCCAATTTTGCATTTTTGAACTGGGTAAATAACCATAGGATGGTCTCAGGGTCTCACTTGGCTCACAGTGGTAGGGGCTGAGCTAAAAATCCATTGATTACCTAACTTCTGTAAGCTCCTACTCTGACTCCTGGACTGCCGTGATATTTTAGGCCTCCTGGAAATAGTGTCAAAGCCAGTGTCCTATCGTCCCTGAAAGATCTGATTATTTCCTTTTCTTCAACCAGGTACCATGGTAAAAGACTGCAGTTCCCTATGGGAAAGTTTTGGAGACAGAATAATAGTGTAAATTTTTGGCAGTATGTCAGGGTCCCTCCTCAAGGGGATTTGGTCTCCTTTTCAATTCAAGAGGTTCTGTGTCTATAAACTAGCTCATGTCTGCAAATTGATTGAGGGACTGTGACACTTTATTTTTATGATTCAGACTAGACATTTGTTCATTTGACCTAAACGTTTCTGCTTATACAGATCAAGTATAAATTTAGTAGGCTTCTATTTTAGTCCACTGAGGCTACTCTGACAAAATACCATAGGCTGGGTTACTTAAATATAAGGCATTTATTTTTCATGATTCTAGAGTCAGACTCTTTATTCGACCACCCCATCAGATACCCCAATTAATTTTACTGACAGGTTCTTGTACAAAATCTGTTGTGTTTGTCTTGGGCAACATTGGAACACAGTTAACTATGATCATAACTCCTAGTAAGAAGATTGAACTCATGTAGTAGATAGACCTCAGCCCTTGTAGTTAAGTCAGTTACATATATAAAGGCATAGAAAAGGATCCAATAAAACCAAGATAAAGCTGAAAAGAATCATATCAGTGTACAGAATGTGAATCTTATTTGTTTCAAGTGCATGCTGTTTCTTTATGGAGTCAGTGGATTTTGGAATGTTTCTGAGAGTTCTTATTTTAGTTTTTATTGGCCAGAAGTTAAATAGCGAATAGTGGCAATTGTCTGAAATTGACCAGATGTCCTGTGGATAAGAGCTGAGAGAGATTAGTGAATGGTCTCTGTTCCAACTCTTTTTTTTTTTTTTTTTTTTTTTCAGAGACAGAGTCTCACTTTGTTGCCTTGAGTAGAGTGCTATGGCCTCACAGCTCACAGCAACATCCAGCTCTTGGGCTGAGACGATTCTCCTACCTCAGCCTCCTGAGTAGTTGGGACCACAGGTGCCCGCCACAATGCCTGGCTATTTTTTGTTGTTGTTGTTGCAGTTTGGCTGGGTCCAGGTTCAAACCAACCACCCTCAGTATATGGGGCCAGCGCCCTACTCACTGAGCCACAGGCGCTGCCCTCTATTCCAACTCTTGACCACCCAGGGTCAAAAGTGTTTTCTCCTCATCATCCAGCATCGTTGTTCTCTTTTCACAGCCACATGATTGGTATGACTGGTTTCTTCAGCTATTTCTTCACTGTTTTTCCAATCCTCCAAATGTCTTATCCACCTTACATATCCAATCTCATTCCTATGTGGTTCAGAAGTTTCTTCTTCATCTTTTTGTACCATCCTAGATTATCTCCCATTCCTTGACATGTAAGTCATGCCAAGATCACCTTAAGGGTTGTCACCTCATATTTATGATCATTATCATCAGTGTCCACAAGTTTCCAAATCCAGCAAGCATAAGAGATGGAAAAAGAAGCATCATATTAGTCTCCACCCCATGCATCTTTTTGATTCTTGCAAGTTCCAGTAGCTTGATTTCCCAGGAGTAGGTGTAGAAGTGGACAAACCAAAAAAAAAAAAAAAAAAAAAGACTGAGAAGAATAAGTCATAAATTAGGGCTTGGCTTTTTTTATAGTTAGCCTGAATTTCTTTTCCACTCCTCAATCTCATAATTAAACATTTTATTTAAATATGGGGTACCCTTATGAGGAATTACCATATTTAGAGCCCAAACTGCCTATCTTAAGTGAGTATGTGTTCTTCACTAGGTGTTGAGCCTTGGTTAAACAGTTATCCTTTTCATTTTCTCCTTTAAGAGTACATCTTATTTTCTAGTAGCACCTGCTGCCTGGGGATAAAATGGGCATAAAATATCCAGAGAATGTCTATATGGCTGTCCACTGTTTGCTTACTTTTTGCTATATAGGCAGTACATGTCTGACTAGATGTGTTCAGGAAATCCAAACATGTAAAATAGTTCATCTAATAGTCATTGAATAGTGTGCTTCCCATTTGCTAAACAGATAAAGATGGCAATTCCATACCTGAAGAATTGTTTACAAAAGTTGATGTACCAGCAAGAGGAGGGAAAGAGAGTTATATAGTGTATTTTTTGGCCAGCTGTGGTACCTCTTGATATATGTCCCAAAGCTCCTTTTGCCACACTTGGCTATACAGCTTTCAGTCTGGACACATCTGCCAGGCTTCTATGCCTCATGTTCTAGAACCAAACCACTAGGTCTTGTTTTGGGGGCCCAGTCCTGAATTGTAAATAGATTGTCATACTCTGTGAAATGCTATATCCACATGTGGTATATTCAGGTGTACACTTATGGATAGTGCATCATTATTATTGTCATTGATGTTCATCCTCGAAGGGTCTTTTCTTATGGGCATTCATATGGGTCACAACAGAAGTTGTGGTCCTGTGCAATTTTTTTCTATAATGTTGTCTCCACAGAGACTGAGACTTAATCATCAAAGTATCCTATTGCCAGTCACTGCAGTGTCTGATTCTTGTACTGCCCATGAGTCAGTGAAAATGTAACGGGGTACATTTTGGAGGATGTTTTCCAGAGTAAACACCATGGAAAACACCACTGAACTGAGGTTCCTTTTTCATGTGCAGCTGTAAGACACAGTTTCCTTTGGGGCTATACCACAGCAGTGGCCCAGCACACCCCATTGGCCTTGAACATAGATGATCTATCTGTGAAGCAGGCCCAGGCATCCTCAGTACTAAATTTCCCCATAAGCCCAAGGTGCTGGAACAGACTCCACATCTGAGACAGCCTTGCCTAGAGTTTGATCAGTCAATTTTCCATGTAGCTGTGAGAGTCTGTAATGCCTAGTTTACTTTTTTCCTGAATATACCACCTCGACTCAATAATAGATGCTTATTGGGTGCTACGGTTTGAATGTTTTTGTCCTTTCCAAAATTCATATTGAAATTTAATCCCCCATGCAATAGAATTGGGAGATATAGCCTTTTGGAGGTAGAATTAGGTGCTCTTATTGAGACCAGAGGCTATAAAAAGTCTAGATGGAGGGAGTTCATTCCCTTTTCCTATTTCCACAGGATACAACCCTCACCAGACAATCAAACCTGCTAGCACCTTGAGCTTAGATTTACCAATCTCCAGAACTATGAGAAAATAAATTTCTGTTCTTTATAAATTACATTCTGTGACATTTTGTTATACAAGAAGCAGCACAAACAGAATAAATGTTGGGCAATATCTACTTCAGTTATGTTCTCATTTCTGATCCATTCCATGGTAGAAATGTAAAGGTGTCATAACATTTGCTGCTGCTTTGTTATTCTCTCAGGGTCCACCAGCACCCACTAACAACCAGTAATAGGTTTTCAAATGGAATACACCTGGTGGTCATGTCAGGCAAGTGCTGTGTCCCAAACCAACATCTTTTTTGTCAGAAGCTTTAGTCTGCGTAATTATCAGTTACTGACACTTGTATCTCAGAGCTTACTGGCCTAAGTGGAAGTATGTGAAGATTGCTGGATAGTTTCTAGGGCCTGTTATTGTCAGGGATTTCTTCAAAGATATCTACATTTTGAGTAATACTATGTGATAGACTAAGCAGAATCCTCATGTGAGGTATGAAGTATGTCAAATACCAAACAAATATATCAGATGTTGTGTCTCCTTTTTGTTTGCTAGAGGTCATCAGATTTTTTCTTTTATTTTTCTTTTTTTTTTATCAGGCTTGGGGATTGTTCTCTAGACATCAACCCACATTGTTCCTGAGAACATTACTTAGATTGCTGGCCACTGATTCCTGTCATGGTTAATCTTCCAGCCCCACTGACTCATATATTGGACCATTTATCTATGACAATCTGAAGCCTGCTCTTATCCTTTCCAATCAGAATAATGTCACCCATGTAATGGTATAGAACACCTCTGGTGAAATTTCAGTCTTTGCTTGGTCTCAGCCTGTCCTCTGGTGGGAAACCATGGAAGAGTTATATTGTCTTATTGTAGCAGAGCAAACGTATTTTAATCTGAGCCACCTGAAGGCAAATTTGCTTTGGTCATCAGTCATTTAGATGCAGTTAGATGCTCAATTGGGCATCAGCAATGTTCAATACTGCATATCAGAATCCTTCAGTCTGTACAATGAACATCATCATTACGATTTCTAGAACTGCTGGCATGAAGTGGGGCAGCACTGAGTTTACAGCAGTGCACGGTAAAGTATTAACTATCATTAGGTTTTTTTTTTTTTTCTTTTTTTTTTTGTACCAAATGCACAGGGTAAATATAAGATTATATAGTTTATTTAAGCATCTTGCCTTCCATTAGTCCTTGATTAATATCGTGACCTCCATTTTCCATCCTGTCATCTTTATTGCTTTGTAGTTATGTACTACATGACTATATTGGGGAAGTCTGGCAGGCTTCTGATTGTGCACTCACACCACTACTACTGTTCTAATTGTGTAATTTCCCCATAGGGAATATCCCTTGCAACCAAGAAAAATGTTACAACCACTTGAGTCAGCATTTCTCAACATGTGGGTCGCGACCCCTTTTTAACAATGAAAATACATTGCAACATTAGGAAGGTTGAGAACCACTGAGAGTGTATTAGCCCTGAAGCACCACATATGATCTTTTATAAGCCAATTGTCCAATTTAAAATTTATTTACAAATCTAATTAAATTTTGAGGTTATATTAATTACCTATTGCTATTGAAATAAATTACTATAAACTTAGTGGCTCAAAAGAATACAAATTTGTATTCTTACAGTTCTCCAGGTCAGAAGTCTAAAATTAAGATATTGGCAGGGATGTACCTTCTGGAGGTTTGGGAAGAATCTGGAGGCTTCTGGGAAGAATCTGTTTCCTTGTCTTTTCCATCTTCTAGAGGCCTCCCACATTCCTTGCCTTGTGGCCCTTAACTCCATTTTCAAAGCAAACAACGTAGCATCTTCTCTCCTTTCTAATCTCCTGCTTCCATCTTACAAGGATTGTAATGACTATTGTAATTACATCACACCCACCTGGATAATGCAGTATAATCATCCAATCTCAAAATTCTTAATTTAACCACATCTGCTTAGTTCCTTTTGTCACACAACACATTTATAGTTTGCAGATCAGGATGTGAACATCTATGTGAAGAAGATGATTCTGCCTCCCATGCTAGCCATGTACATAGCTGCTGTGCTGCCCAACAAAATAGTGGCTTGTATCCCAGTGTTCAAAGGAGTTGAAAAGGTTTGACAATCACAGTTTGTCTCAAGTTCTCAACATACCTTGACCAGTTATAAGACCATTAGTCTCTCTTAAAGAAGGAAGGACCTCTCCCTCTTCCCTAGTCCTGTTTTTTTTTTTTTTTCTTAAAGGGAAGGTATCTAGGTAAATAGGTAGTGTTGAAAGTATTGGATCAACATTAGCTTGAACAGCAAAAACTTGAACAAGGAATTTAGGTCCTCTTGGCCCTCGTCTTGTTTGTCCTTAATAAATGCCAAATCTGGCCATGTATTATTCCCTACTAGAGCTAGGACCTTTAAATTTTGTGGTTATCTTGCCTGATAGTGAGAATTTCCTTCCTAGGGAAATTATCAATCTCTTTGGGGCCTCTGGCATAATAGCCAGGCCCACAAGGTCCAATGGTATGAATCTTCAATTGGTTACTTTTCTACATCTTTGCCTGAAGGACATTTTCCTAGTCCTGTGTCCAGGCTCCCATTACTACAGTTTGTTTCCTAAAAGCTGAGTAGTTTTTCAGAGATTTTATCTGGGGCTCAAGGAAAGATATTATTCCCAAAAGCCTGGTGGTACCAAGAGAACAAACTAGTGAAGTCTGATACTAGGTGACAATCTAATCACCTGAGAGTTTATGTTCTCCATTGTAAATCTATACTCAGTGTACTCTAGCCCTAAGCGAAGTTATTGCTGTTCCTACTCTCATCAATGGGTATTTCTCAAATGACAGAAACTTGTGTTAGGTAAGTCACTGTTTCATAATGAATGTAAAGACTCACTGCAACAAGCCTTTTCTTAACGTACTCTTCTTCCATACCAGTGTCATCAGCCAATGTTCACATAGTCAGGCTGGCCTGTAGCATCCAGAAAGCCTTTAGATGACTGAGTGATTTCCATTTCTTCTTATTCATCAAAACTGGCTTGGCTCCCTCATTTGCTAGTCAGAGAAGCCAAGCTTCTGCAGTTTTCTGGGATTTTCTAAAATTTATCTCTAATTTACAAAATTTTCAGATCAGTATACAAGTTGAATATCTGAATTACCTTTTATCACTAGAGTATATTTTATTTATGGTTATGACTAATGATCAGAGGTAAAGAGTTTTGCTTTCCCAATAGCACAGAAGGGTGAACGACAATCATGGAATACTTCTTTTTAGCTTTATGAGGTCTCCAACTCTTATCTCCAACCTTATCACTCCTTAGGGGTCTCATGGATAATTGTGAAGAATCACTAATCCTCTTTATCACCAAACACTTCAGGAACCAGATCTGTTTTTGTCCAATAATGTTTCATATTTGGTTAGTCATCCTGTGGTGTCTTAACCGTCCTGCCAGAGGAATGGGGTAAAAGTCTGAATGGAGTCTCTCTGTCAGGAATAGGTGGACAAAAGTTCCTCATAGTGTAGACCTATATGACACATGGCTAACTTTTATAGACATTATAATTTTTCTATTAGGAACATACTGTAAGACAAATGGCTAATTTTTATAGTAGTTACAATTTGTTTTCTTTTTTTTAAATCAGGAACATGCTGCTTTATAGTTTGCAAAGACAGCAGTTTTTCTTTGGCTGCCAGGGAGATTCAGCCTTGTATAGCTGCCTACATTGTTTTACATTTTATTTGGCAAGTAGGCCTTGAATTTGGAGGGTGCTTATATGTTGCCCCTACAGGTGGGCAGCCAAGGCCACTAAGAGTGAGACCTTTAGAAAGTCAACCAACAAGAAGTCATTAAACAGTGAAAACTTTGTACATAAGAGGAATTTTCTAACACTTTGTAAACATTTAAAATTCAAGCATGTAACATTTTAATCCAATTACACATTTTTATAGATGCAATTATGACAGATCATTTTAAGCCTCAATCACAAATTACCTTTTATTTTTCTGTCTCCATGGCAAGTTTTGCCCAAACTCTATCATTCACTTTTTTTACAGAAACGCAGAACAAGATTTTTAATACAGGCACCTCTAGAGTTATAGGGAGGCTGGGAGATCAGAGAATGGGGGAAGAAAGTAGCACAGAGGCTAAAACTTTCATTACAATGTTAAAGACAATGGAGAAAGGGCAACCTTGTGCCCTTTGTTTGTCATTGACAAGAGAAAAACATGACTGTGACACACCTCAATGTACCCAGCACCGTAGGACACCGTGCATTGTAATGTCTCTCTTTTTTGTGAATAATACTCTGTCACCCTTTATGCAGTCCTCAACTAGTTTTATGAAAGGGGGACAATTTCCGATTATTCCGTATATGTAGGGGCCTTTATTTTAGCCTTGCCTGCGATTGATGACTTTATGGGTGCAGAGTAAGCCACTTGAGCCTGCCTGCCGCAGAAGGAGGGTCAGGAGCAGACGCTTCCTCCTTGTACGTGGAGGCCTCTTTTTCTTCAGGGAACCTGCCATTACCTCTCCCTGTTCTTAACTTTCTCTGGAGTGTGTCCATAGGTCAGTCTTTAAAAATTCACTTTCTTGGCTCTGAATGGATCTTTTCAATTTGAAAATGTAAGCTCATTTTCGGTCCACTGGGGGAGGCTTTTCTTTATTTCTTGGCAAGTCCTCCCTCTCCAGTTGCTCTTTGAGGGCTGCTGTTAGGTGTGGGGCGGCACACCCCCGCCTTTGCTCCCTATTTCTCTTCTCCTTTCTATTCTTCTCTCCCTCCCCCAGTTCTGGAACACCTTCCTAGATCTATGTTTTAAGACATTCTAATAGGTGTAAACATATTTTGATCTTTTTATTAGTCCATTTCACAGCTTACTGATTTTATTTTGTGAAAGTAATACATATTTGAACCTCTTGGAATAGTAATACGTGATTTTTCCTGTTTTTTTCCTGGTGGTTTTTGCGCAACTTTCTCTTCCATGTCGCTCCCTTTCTTTCCATAGCTAACGATGGATGACCCGTTTGCCCTGGGTTCATTATTGAAGATTGTTGAGCATTGATGCCGTGCAGGAGGGTCACTTTCTCAGTCTCATTACACAGTTTTTCTCTTGCTCAGACTCACGTTGAGACTTGTTTGGACATGACGGCTTTTGGTCTCTGTTCTCTCTCCCTGTATGTGATAACTTCCCATAGCTCCTCATAGCTTTCAATCTGGTTCTGAATTTATCTAAGGTGACCTACAGAGAGGCATCACTCTCTAACCCTAATTTATGTGTCTTTTATACTCTGAATTTATTAACATTTTGGCAATTAGGAATCCCAGCTTGCCTGTCTACCAAGTTATCCAGAGCTCGGGCCCCTCCCTGAGAAGGCTATGACCCCTTCTCTTTCTGTCCGGGGCCTTGTTCTACACCTGTGCCCAGCAGCACACCTCACCCTTCCCTTCCCGTATGGGGCCTTGCTCTCATTTCTTTCCCAGATTTTTAAAGTCTGGGATCCTCCGTGAGTGAATATAGAAGGATTGGGGGTGGAAATGCAGGCAGAGGGCAGCTTCTGGAAGGTGCCACCCAACACTCAGGCCACTGGAAATGCCTATCCACATTCCTGGTTTGTCCTTCCTTTCTTCACGTGAAGGCGAGTTGGGGTTCGTGATGACTCTGCCAAGTCTACTTTCCTTTATAGGTTAGTAAAGAGGTTGACTGCTGTTCCTTCTTCCCTTCTAGCTCCGTTGAAAGTTTTATGACTTGTAGGAATGTGGGACAGACTTCATGAGAGGCTGCAAATGAGATGCAGACTCTTTGATACTTTACAAAATATTAGCTTTTTGCTAAAAGCACACAATCTTGAATGTCAGAATTAATCATGTGACTGCTTCGTCTAAGCTATTATACTGGAATTTGTTCTCAAATAAAGATGCTTCTGCTGCTGCTATTAACTATGGCTTGTTAAAATCCTTGAAGAAGAAGTGAGAAAGACAGATGTAGAGACCGGAGGCAGGTACATTGGGGGAGAGAGACTGAAATGACAGGGGCAATTACCAGCAGGGCGCAAACTCCTTTATAGTCATTGGAATTTGATGTTGGCTGCATAGTTTAGCTTTGGAATTATTATTGTTACTATTATTATATATACCTTTCTTTCACTCTGTCACCCTGGGTACAATACCATAGCATCACTGTAGCTCACAGCAACCTCCAACTCTGGGGCTCAAGAGATCCTCTCTTGTCTCAGCCTCCTGAGTAGCTGGGACTACAGGTGCCCACCATGAAGCTCAGCTGTTTTTTCTATTTTTAATTAGAGGTGGGGGTCTTGCTCTTGCTCAGGCTGGTCTTGAACTCCTGACCTCAAGTGATCCATCTTCCTTGGTCTCCCAGAATGCTAGGATTCCAGGTATGAGCCACCATACTTGGCCTGTTTTAGAATTATTAAGAAGCTACTTCTGTTTAACTTAAAAGAATTACCCCAGATGTGAATTGGGCAACCTTTTTCATGCAGAATGTAGGAACAATTCCTTGGTATACATTAAAATCTACCCAAAACTTTGTTTTTCTAGTGACAGATTTTCTTATACCTGTTACAGTAAAGCTAGACTGTGGAATGAAGGTTGGTAGAGAACTTTGAATGATATTAACATCTTTGAAATATTTCTCATTTGAGGTTTTGGAAAAATAGGGCTAGTTGGAGAGAGTGGCTGGTAGGAGAACAACTCTCAGGAGATGTGTGTGGCCCTTCAATGAGATCTGAGCCCCCATCTCTGCAGGCATCAGGGACAGAGTGATCTGGGAAAAAGCCACGTGTCACCGCTGGCCGTGAACAATGCTTGCCAGACACAGTACACTGTCCCAGCCCTGAGTCAGATATTAGCAGGGATAAGATTAGGGCCAGATAGAAATGCAGCAAGCAGGATGTGCTGAGAGTTCCACCACACAGTTGAAGATAAACTCCTTGTTTTTTAACCTTCACTCTCTCTTTGAAGCTTTCCACTGTGCTGTATTTTCTCATGCCTGAGATTTCAATAAAAGCCAGTGAGGAATGTTGGAGGGGTCTGTGTGCTTGTCTCGCCCTGCAGAGGGCTTGCTGGGCTTGGCCTCCCTAGGTCCCCCAGTTCAATGCAAATGGACTAAGTAGGTGAGGTTCATTTTGTGTTGAGTGGCACTGATAGGTTTTTATTGTAATTGTCATCTGCCATGGCACAGATTAAGACCCTGGCAGAGAAGAAATTAAGTTTCTAAAAGTCACCCAGCTGCTGAGTGGCAGAGCTGAGCCTGAACCTGGAGTTTAATTCCTGCACTCACTCTGCTGCTTTATAGAGATGTGAAGCTTTCTACTTAGGCTGTTTTCATGGACGATTTTCAGTTATGTAATGAAAAAGGAGCTTTTCCTCTGAGAACATTTTATGTTATTCTCAATTATAAGATTATCAGGCCCAGAGTTCAAGTTTTATATTAAATAGTAAACACCATCTCCTTTTCCTCCCAGGCCTGGCTCAAATAGCCACTCATCTATGGGATGAGATTTTGATCAGTGATGTGTTTCTAAAATTGCTTTTAAGGATAGCCCTTTCCTAGGTAAGTCAAAATAGTCACAAAAGATTTATGACTAAACCCACAGGATCCTCTAGGAATGTTCATTTCCAAATTCAACTCATTGCTATTATCGAAAAAGGCCCTTAAGCCAGGCCCAGAGAGAGAACCCTGCCTGATCTCGCCCACATGTAGAAGCAGAGAGTCTCACGGCCTCAGCAGAGGAGAGGGAAGGAGAGATGCTGGCTGAAGGGGCCAACTCTCAGACAGGAGGGTTAAGTTCTGGTGACCTATTGCAGTTAATAACGCTGTATTGTGTATGTCAAAATTGTTAGAAGAGTGGGTTTTAAATTTTCTCACCACAAAGAAATAAGTATTTGAGGTGATAGATCTGCTAATTAGCCTTATTTAAATCATTTCACAATGTATATGTGTATCATAATGTCATATTGTACCCCATGATATTATTTATCAGCTGAAGATAACTAACCCTCGTCTTCTTTCCCCGCTCCCTCCCCATGCTCTGTATAAGCGGCTGCTTGACACAATAAAGTTAAGTTCCTGCTTTAAAAAAATAAATAAATAAAATAAATAAATATGTAACACTTTTACAGAAGAAATAACATTTTTCCTGGAATCAACTTCAAAAATAAGGTTCCTATATAAACTCCTCTATAGGGGTTGAATAGTACAATTAATGAACAATTGATAATGAGTTTTATAGAAAAACTAATATAGTTTAGGTTTTGTCAACATTAAGTATTGAGGAGTTGAGGGGTCATGTGTTAGACTGCCTTAAGTGGAAGTATGAACAGTCCACTTTTTACATTAGTATTCTTTGCCTCGTATTTCCTTCCTATGACAGGTTTGTCCTTTTGTTGTTCTTGTTAAGGATAGTTTCTCATCATGACAAATATCAAGTCAAATAGTGGGACAGAACTTGCTGAATGATTGAGTCAACTCTTGACCACCAATGGCATTGTCAACTATGCCTATTGAATTAATGAGGAAAATTAAAACTCATTTTTCAGAGGTCGAGAGGCTCACCTTTCGGATCTGACATAAGACGATTGATGGTCATTTTTCCTCCCTTCATTTTAACATCTTTGATATTGAAAACCACCCACAACAAAACATCATTGAAGATCAGTGACCAGTGTCAGAAAGAAAGAGATACTGTTTAGATTTGCAAGGCAGTACCTTAGCGGAAACTGGGTGTGAGATTATATGAACTGGAATCTCAGCCTGTATCATTAGGTGTGTGATCTTGGACATATCACTAACCCTCTTAAAGCCTTTTTTTTTTTTTTTTTTGATCTGTAAAGTCAATTAATACTATTGCTTTATTTTAATGATCACATAACATGATAAACGTGAACGTCTGTAAAATCTGTAAAGCACATCCTAAATCTATTATATATGACTATTAACTTTTTTGTTTACATTTTTCTCTAAAAAACATTATTCTTGATCAAATTTTACTTAAAATAACTCAGTCAAACTTGAGTTGGGTCTTTTAAGGGATATTTCATAGGCAAAAATATACTTCTAAACAAAAGGCAAACAAATTTTTCTTTAAAAAAGGAACGGAATCTTCTCTAAAGAAGACAGACTAATGGCCAACACATAAAAAAATTCTCATTGTCTTTAATTATCAGAGAAATGCAAATCAAAACCACCTTGAGATATCACCTAACTCCAATGAGAATAGCCTACATCACAAAATCTCAAAGCTGCAGAAGCTGTCATGGCTATGGAGAAAGGGAACATTTCTACAGTTTTAGTGGAATTGCAAATTAATACAGCCTCTACGGAAAGAAGTATGGAGAATGCTCAAAGAGCTAAATGCGGACCTTCCACTTGATCCTCAAATCCCATCACTAGGTATCTACACAAAAGAAATAAAATCATTTTACCATAAGGACATTTGCACTAGAATGTTCATTATAGCTCAGTTCACAATTGCCAAGGTATGGAATCTACTCAAGGACCCATCAACCCATAAAGAGATTAATAAACTATGATACATGTATACCATGGAATAACATTTAGCCATAAAAAAGATGAGACTTTACATCTTTTGTATTAAGCTGGATGGAGTTGAAGAACTTTCTTTTTAGTAAAGTATCACAAAAATAGAAAAGTAAATATTCAATGTATGCAATACTAATATGAAA
Organism: Loris lydekkerianus; assembly: GCA_963574355.1. Classification (NCBI taxonomy): domain Eukaryota; kingdom Metazoa; phylum Chordata; class Mammalia; order Primates; family Lorisidae; genus Loris; species Loris lydekkerianus. Next base: position 14,225 of record CAUYPK010083198.1, read on the forward strand.
CCAATAGTTGAACAACTATATGCCCATGTGAGAGAAAACACAGTTAAGTTTAGGGGATGGGGAGAGAAAAAAGAGAGGAGAGATTGGTAAGATCTCACCTAACAGGCACCATGTAAAGGTATACAGCATAACCCTGGGTGAAGTGCTCAACTACAACTTGAACTCTACTTAACAATGCAAGCAAAGTAACCTAATCACTTGTTCCCTCATATTAATCTGAACTTTAAAAAAAAGAAAAAACATTTTGGTAGGAGTAGTCTCCCAAAAGAAATAAATTTCAAGAGAAATACAAATCAAAACTACTTTGAGTTCTCATCTAACGCCAGTGAGACTAGCCTATGCCACAAAAATCCCAAGACCAGAGATGTTGGCGTGGATGTGGAGAAAAGGGACCACTTTTGCACTGCTGGTGGGAATGCAAATTAATACATTCCTTTTGGAAAGATATATGGAGAACACTTAGAGATCTAAAAATAGACCTGCCATTCAATCCTGTAATTCCTGTACTGGGCATATACTCAGAAGACCAAAAATCAAATCATAACAAAGATATTTGTACCAGAATGTTTATTGCAGCCTTATTCATAATTGCTAAGTCATGGAAAAAGCCCAAATGTCCATCGATCCACGAATGGATTAATAAATTGTGGCATATGTACACCATGGAATACTATGCAGCCTTAAAGAAAGATGGAGACTTTACCTCTTTCATGTTTACATGGATGGAGCTGGAAAAGTAAAGTGTCTCAAGA